>JARBWK010000003.1:2687710-2985210 GCA_030556195.1 Anolis apletophallus | reverse complement strand
AAGACGCGACAGGATGGCAGGTTAAAGCAGGCATCAGTCAGAGCCGATGTGTTAATATACAATTTAAAATATACAAATATGCAAACATTAAAATAAAATTAAACATAAATAGCACTAAAAAAAATTCAAAGTATAAATCCACCAAAACAGTTAAAACAGTTATTTATTTATTTATTTATTTCGTGTAAAAGCATTTCATAAATTAGTATAAAACTGATAAAAAAATAGAAGGAGCACAAGCTGTTAAAATATAAAATTTAAAACAGCTAAAATATAAATATAGTATGTATTTCTATGAAAGATATTTCCTGAAGGTAATTGTATACAGGAAGCCCCCAAGTGATGAACATGATCGGTTCTGTAGGTTTGTTGACTTTGTATGTAAGTTGGAGCAGGTGCATTTCTTAAGTCTGACGCCTGCCAAATAGATTTAGTTATGATTTATTTACAGTATTTATATACAGCTTTTCTCACCCCTGGGGGGACTCAAAGCAGTTTACATACACTGAAATAGTGGCAAAATTCAATGACTCACAAACGTACACAAATCACATTCAACACCATATAACAAAATATAAAATCAAGGAACAATATAGACACACACATACACAGGAAAAGGTGAACACCTCTGTGGTCTTTACTTTGCTGTCTATGTCCCTGTTTGGAATATTCCCCCTAACTTTCTGTCCCTGTGAGAATTGGATTTTGGAAAATTGGTGTTAAAGGATTGGGGATAAAACGTCATTGGAGACCCTTTTCTCCACGATAATAACTCTTCCAAGAGTGAATTTCCCTTCCAAAGGGTAGATATCTCTCACTTCATGGTGTCTCAATTTGCAAGTCGGATTTTTGTAAATCAGTGACTGCCTCTACCCAGTTTAATATGCAATACACAAAAATGCCTTGGCTCAATGTTGTGGGATCCTGGGAGTTATAGTTTGGCGAGGCAGCAAGATAGAGACAGATAGACAGAGAGACAAACAGATATAATGCAAGGCCCTTGGGCCATTCACAAAGAGAGGTGAATGTTTCTGGAAAAAACATCATGGCGTTCAAAGAAACCCCTTTCTCTTATCTATTCTCCTATGTTCCTAAGCCTGGATGAAACATCAGGAAAAGGCTAAAGGCCTTGTGAAACTACAACTCACAAGTTGCATAGCATTGAGCCAAGGTAGTTCAATGGGTGCAAAAGTGCATTCATTTCACACAATAGATATCCCCCTTGAGTTGCATCTGCAAAAAAAAAAGAGTACAAGGTTTATCCCTAGTGCACCAAACCCTAATAATAATAATAATAATAGAAATATCAAGCATTGGCATGTGAAAAATGTGGTCAACAAATAATATATCCAAAACCAGAAAGGTTTTGAAGAGCAAATTAAATGGCGGAAATACAATCAAGGCATTCACCACCTGGGCCATCCCTGTCATTAGATACACTGCTGAAATTGTGAACTGGACACAAGCAGAGCTGGATGATGTGGACAGAAAAACAAGAAAACTGATGACAATCCACTCCTCATGACACCCGAGTAGTGATGTTGACAGACTTGACCTGCCCAGAAAATCAGGAGGCAGAGAGAGAGAGAGCTTCTGCAGGTGAAACAAACAGTAGAAGATGAGAAGCATGGACTGGCAGATGATGGAAAAGGCAGTCAAGAACCAACATTGGGGGAAGTCAATAGCAGTAAACTGCTTCAAGTCCAAAAGACAAAGAGTGAATACCGTAATCCAGAGCAGAAGAGGAAACTGGTGAAAGAAGGCTCTCTCCATGGACAGTTCCATGAAGAGAGAAATATAGAAATATAGCCAAATTGACAAAACAAAAAAGAAAACAAAAAAACCCTGGGATGTGGCTCACAAGTGGAACTCTGAAAAAAGGAGACAAAGGAGGGCCTGATTCTGGCAGCCCAAGAACAGCCCATTAGAACCAAGGCTATCAAAGCCAGAATTGGAAAGTCGACAACAGATCCCAAGTGCAGACTCTGCAAGGAAGCATACGAAACAATAGATCCCATCCTCAGCTGTTGTAAGGAGATCACACAGACAGACTACAAGCAGAGGCATAACATCATTGCCTCAGATGATTCTTTGGAACTTGTGCCACAAATACCATCTACCTGTGACAAAGAACTGGTGGGATCACAAGCCTGAAAAAGTTACAGAAAATGAACACGTCAAACTCCTCTGGGATTTCCGAATTCAGAGAGACAGAGTATAGAAATGTAGTGAATAAATAAATAAATAAATAAATAAATAAACCCTGCCCAGGATGGCTGCTGGGATCCCTAGCCTGTTACCTGGTGAATCAGCACTAGTCGTCAGTGGACAGCACCACGCAGGGCCTCTGGCTCCTTAAGCCTTGGGGAAAGTCCGGTCCAGAGGGAAAAACAAGGACTGTGTTTCAGAGGAGAGTCTGGCTCTTCCTTCCAGGTGGGTGGCCTTGGATCAGGGAATTCTTGGGGGCCGAACTGCTGGGCTCTTTCCCAAATAGCCAGCCAGAACTTGCCATGGACACCACCCCTGCCCTGAGGAAGGAAGGAAGGAGGCTGATCCTATTGTAAGATTATCCCAAAGCTTTAATAGTAATGATAATAATAATGCATTTTATTTCTTGCCTGCCTGGCTTTCCCTAAGGCTTGTGGCAGGGTACAACATAGATTAAAATATAATATATAACTGAAAACACAATTTAAAACATGTTAATTAAAATACACAACTTTGAAAGTGTTCTAAACTTCTCACAACAATAAAGACAAGCTGTGCCTTTTTTTAACCAAATGTTCTTCCCAAGGGAATTATTAATTGAACAGAAGGAAGACAGTACATTTGGCAGTGACCCAACTCCCTTGGTTGCAGGTCCTTGTTGCTGCTGATGGGTATTTTTAAAGCTAGACATTGGACAACTTAAAGGGCTGCTTTATTATGAATTTGTCCCGGTTGTTATTTTTAATTACACTTATGTGGGCTGTGTGGTACGTAAATATAGACCTACATTTCATTACTCTCTTTCTGGAAGTTTACACATCTGAAGAGTTAGATCTGTGTTTAGTGGGTCAGGGATTCTTTCAGAAGTAGGCAGTTCTTCAAACTGTATCCAGGATTTGCACTGGGGACGTGTGTGTGAGCATGCATGTGTATGTGATGGGTGGTGGTGATGGGATTAGCCTCTGGAAATAAAAACCACATTGTTTGGTGTTGGCAAGGCTCTGGTCACTGCTGGGTTGACATGAAGGCTCTCTTGTTGGGGCATCCGAACAGTCCGTTTTCTTCTGGAGTGGAAAAACTTTGCAGCACACTTTATTTTGGAGAGGAAAAGTTATTGGGTGGGAAGATTATGCTTACATAGGAACAGCCTGAAGATGAAGGAGAAGCTTGAGAAGAGGAGGAAAGCAAGGAATGGGAAATTCTAGATAGCAGAGGGAAAGATATTACATATGGAGAATGGTGAATTCAAATATGGTTAGTAGATAAGTGTTACTTGTTGTCCCTGCATTACCAGGATCCTGTGAAACATACATGATGCTACAAAGCCTGTGGCCATGTTGTGGTTCCTTTTTTCGGCAACTTATGATTTAGGTTTCTCTTGCCATCACCCCTGCAGGTGTAAGACTACCTGCCAATCCCTTCCTCCTATCTTTCCAAGATCTCTCTGTCAGGAGGGAGGATGCAGAGCTAGGCATCTTCAACCCTTGAGTTCTTCCATGTGGCTTTGCACTTATGAAAGTGTCTCCTGGTTCACACAATACTGTGTCCAGTACTGCATCAAGTTTTGGGCACCACAAGTCAAGAAGGAGGTGGACAGGGCAGAAGGTGTCCTGAGAAGGGCCTCCAAAAGGGTCCAAGGTCTGGAAGCCATTCATCCTTCTGAGGAGCAGCTTAGGGAGCTGGGGATGATCACCTTGGAGAAAAAAGGGCTTGGAGAAGAGAGCTATGTTTCAGTATTACAAAAAAGGGTCACATTGAGGGGAGTGGGCAGGCTTGTTTTCTACTACTCTAAAGGCCAGCGCACAATGGAACCTTGGATTCAAATTGCAGGAAAATAAGTGCCAAGTTGATATCAGGAAGAAGCCCCTGACTGGAATATAGACTGCCATAGAGTGTCCATCTTTGGAAGATTTCAGCAGATGCTGGATGGGTGTCTGTTATGGGTACTTGATTGTTCCTTCCTGCCTGGCAGAAAGGCACCGACTAGATGGCGCCTGGGGTCTCTTCCAACTCTGATTCTACCATTCCTCTGTCATTATCTTGCACTTGGACCTGGGAAAGAAGAATCCTCCTTGACCTCCTGCTGAGAGCTGGAGATACCTTGCTCTGGGGGGCAATGGTTCCCAAACCTCGATCACCCAGACATTTGGGAGATTCCACCTGAACATGAAGAACTTCCTAATGGTGAGAGTTATTTAACAGTGGAACTCTCTTTCTCTCTCTGCCCTGGAGTGTGGTGGAGGCTACTTCCTTGGAGGCTTTTAAGCAGAGGCTGGATGGCCGTCTGCCAGGGGTGCTTTGAATGCGATTTTCCTGCTTCTTGGCAGAATGGGGTTGGATTGGATGACCCACAAGGTCTCTTCCATCTCTAAGATTCTCTGATTGTAAGACTTCAGCCCCTGGGAGCCCCTGCCTGATTAGCCAACTGTCAGGTATTCTGGAAGCTGAAGTCCAAAACACCTGGAGCATTGAAGGCTGGGAGCCGCTGCTCTAAGGAGTCAAAATGTTATCCCAGGTCAGGGATGTGGTCAGCACAGACCTTAGTTGGCAGAGAAAAATGTTAGACTTACGCATTACAGAGTATGTTGCTAGTAGAAATCTGTACTTATGCATTACAGAGTATGTTGCTAGTAGAAAGCTGTCCTCAACCACTTCCGTGTGTGGGAGGGGATGTTGCACATTCACTTGAACTGCTCAGCTGATCTTTACTCCGCCAATTTCCAAGGCATTTCAGTCTTGTTGGAGTGGCCCCTTAATACCCCTGATTATGCTCTCCTGCATCACGTCACAACGTCCTTGTATCAAATTTAATCTGGTTAAGACTAAGCTTCATAAGGATGGCATCATTCTCATGGAAAGAAGCCTGCTTCCTCTTGTTGCGGGGAACTGAGGAAGTCGACACTGAAGTCTGCCTTGAGCACTAGCTGCAAACCAAGAGATATTATCAGTTTCTGTACTCTTGGCGGTTCTACATTTACCATAACACAAAATTCATATGCAAGGCAGGGCATATGGTGCATGTATACCTAGCCTTTTCTTTGTTTGGGGCATGCTGCTTATCTTGATTTCAGTAAGGGCTTCGGCAAGTTGGGAATGGTGGGCTAGACCATGCTACAGATGTGTGAGCGATTGGCCAGTCAAACCCAGAGAATGCTTGCTGGGGTTCCATCTAAAAGACGTGGATGATGGACTCAGAGGCCTGCTGATCACATTTGGAGATGGGACCGCATTTGGGTGAAAGGGGTAACCGATGCACCAGAGGACAGGATCAGACTTTAAAAATGACCTTGATAGATTGCAGAGGTGGGCTGGAATGAATAAAGCACATTTTCTACAGGAATAAATGTAAGGTACTACATCTAGGTGGCAATAATTAAAGGTACAGATAGATAAATCTGGCCCCTGGATATATGACTTGACAATATTAAAACAATCCAAAAATACCTCAAGGCATGTCATGTGGTAAATAGAGGAAGCTTGTTTTATGTTTTTCCTAGAACTCAAACCAGTGGTTTCAAATTTCAAGAAAATAGCTTCTTACCTAAGTGTCATGGGAAACCTTTTTTTTGGGGGGAGGTGGGGATTGCAATAAGAACTGATTGAAAGTGGAATAGATGGCCTTGGAGAGTAGTGGTCTCCCTATCTTTGGAAGTCTCTAAACAAAGTTTGGATGGGCATTTTTTGGGAGTGCTTTAACTGCGTTAAATTATGTCAAAGGGATACTTCGATTGTGCTTTTGCTGCATGGCAGGGGGTTGGACTAGATGGCCCATGTGGTCTCTTCCAACTCTTACTATTCTATGATTCTATGTCTTCCTGCGTGGCAGAATAGGCTTGGGCTCAGTGACCATCACAGCCCTTTCTGATTCTAAGGTCTGGGATTCTGCACTAGGAATTTTGCCTTTTGACTGTATGCATATTTTTGTTTTGTTTTTAAAAAGTCTTTGGTGTAGAATACATACATCGTTGACCCTTGTCCTTTGGGTCATTTGCTCTTTTCATAAACAATGGCCGTCGGATGTGCCCAAGTATGCGAACCTTGGGTTTAACCTGTCATGGAATTCCACTTTCTGTTAAAAATGATTCTCTTTTCCTGAACACTAACTAGATGCCAATTACTTGTTTCAAAACTGAGCAGAACTGAACAATCTAATTTTTTTAGATTGTTCTCACAGTCAAGAAGTTCCTTCTAACATTCATTTGAAATTTGCCTTATTGTCCTTTTAAGCACCCGGACCTGTTCCTGCCCTCCAGGGCAGCAGAGAGTAATGTCGTCTAATAAGCTGCTTCCTCCAAAGCTGCTTTTAGTCTCCTTTGTTCAGAGAAAAAACGTGGTATTAAAAACATAATAATGGTTTGAAAAATCACCCGATGCCCTAAAATGCAGACTGTGCAAGGAAGCTGATGAAACCATGGATCATCTCCTCAGCTGCTGCAAGAAAATCGCACAGACGGACTACAAACAGAGGCACAACTCTGTGGCCCAAATGAACTTATGTCACAAGGACCACCTGCCAGTAGGAAAGAACTGGGAAAGGGATCATAAACCTGCAAAGGGAGTGGAAAATGAGCATTCAAAAATACTGTGGGACTTACGAATCCAGACTGACAAAGTTTTGGAACACAATACACTAGACATCACGATTGTGGAAAAGAAAAAAAGTTTGGATTATTGATATTGCCATACCAGGCGACAGTCGAATTGACGAAAAACAACAGGAAAAACTCAGCCGTTATCAAGACCTCAAAATCGAACTGCAAAGGCTCTGGCATCAACCAGTACAGTTGGTCCCAGTGGTAATGGGCGCACCAGGTGCCATGGCAAAAGACCACAACTGGCATTTGGAAACAATAAAAAGTGACAAAATCCCGATCTAACTGCAAAAGGCTGCCTTACTTGGATCTGCGCGCATCATTCTTAAATACATCACACAGTCCTAGACGCTTGGGAAATGTTTGACTTGTGATTTTGTGATATGAAATCTGGCATATAGATCTCGTTTGCTGTGACATACTGTGTTTTTGTGTCAGTATAATAATAATAACAACAACAACAACAACAACAACTCTGGGCAGCCCTTGAAGTACATCATTTAAAGATCATGATTGTATTTCCCCTCCTTCTTTGGGTTTTCATCAAAGGTTGTTCCCCATCCCCCTTCCCTCCATTGTTGCTCATATCTGAACCACTTTGCCTATATCCTTCAAAATAGGTGCCCAGAACTGAAGGCAGGGCTCTGGATGAGACCTGACCAGCATGGAATATGAGGGACCATTACTTTCCTCAGCTTGGAAACTGTGCTTCCATTACAGACTAGAGTAGTGTTTGCCTTTGTTGCAGTGTCACACTCTTGGGCTCATATTCAACAATAGTGTCCCTTTTTAAGGTTGCCTAATAAGATGATTCATACTGAGAAGACATTATTGTTGCCGTTGCTGATATTAGAGCTACAAATGAATGTGGTATTGCCAGCCCATCATCTCTGGTAATTTTTAAAAAATTGTGATACTTAAAAACAAAAGTTACCACCCCAGAAAAAGTCATATGGGTATAGACAGTTTGCTGTTGCTCAATGGTGCAAAGAAGAAGGAGAAATCATGTTTTGTGTTCCTACTAGCCGTCTCCTGCCACACATTGCTGTGGCCCAGTCTGTGTGTATGATTTGTGTTTGTATATATGTGTATATGTGTGTATATATATTTGTGTATATGTGTGGTTTTGCGCATGCTTTGCAATGTTTTTTAAATGGCCTTTTAAGTCTCTCCCACTGTGTTTTTCAGCGTTTTTATGAGTGATGGTCTCTTGTTGGCCTGATAGGTGAATTGTGTCCAAATTTGGTGTCAATTTGTCCAGTGGTTTTTGAGTTATGTTAATTCCATAAACGAACATTACATTGTTATTTATAAAGATGGGCACAGGGACTTAAAAGGTAAATTCCATGTTTGTGTCAGTGTGTTGTAGAATTTAAATTGCATTGTTTTTATTGATATTGTGAGCTGCTTTGCATCTTGATCAAGGAACAACAGTGGAATGATAACAAACAAAAATACTGGTTTTTGTGGTGCAGACTGCATTGAGAGTGTTGTTGGGGGGCTGTTTTGAACCTCCAGCTTAGTGTGTTTCCGCTTGCGCCCTTGAAACGCAAAGGACCTCGCAAGGTGTTGCTGGGAACGGGATCTCTTTCAGAGCAAGGTAGCCATCATGAGGCGCTTTCAGAGCTGGCGGGTGTCTCTTGTTTTATGTGTTGGCTGTCTCTTTTTCGAGGCTTAGTCTCCAGTTGTGTTTGACCATCTGCTTCTCAAATGGCTGCCAAGTTATGGCTTACCTGGCGGTGCAGGGCAGCGTTCTGAGGCATTTGGGGGAACCTCAATAAAGAATCAGTTGGTCTTCCATGATGAGTCAAAGGGGTGATTTTCTGAAGCCCCCCTCTGCCCCTCCACATGGCTTTGCATGAAAGGATCTGCATGTGGCTCGTCTTCCCTTCTGGACTGGAAATGCCTTACTAAGACCTGCATTCAGTCTCTGCAGTCCTTGGAAGGAAGGCCCCAAGCAGGTTGAATAGCATTGGGCCTGGACCTTTTGGGGCTATTCAGCATCTTTATCAATCACTTCGATGATGGAAAAGAGAGCATTATACTATGTAACAATTTTTTTAAAAAAAATCTGTTCCTGGATTTGAAAGAGTTGTTTCCTGTTTTATTTATTTATTTTATTTATTTATTTCACAACATTTATATGCCGCTCTTCTCAACCCCAAAGGGGACTCAGAGTGGCTCACAAGCAAAATGCAAATACAATAAACTATATTATTGCCACAGCATAACATCAATATTACATATCACATTGTACTATAACAATATCACATTGAACTATAATAATTATATCACAATATTATTAGTAATATTGCATGTAACACAAAATATATAATTATAATATAGTAGTAGTATTATATTGCATTACATTACAACATTGTCAATATTATATGTATACACAATATATCATACCATACCATATTATACTACAATATATCATACTACAATATACTACACAATACCATAAAATATAATATATTATACCATACCATATTATACTATAATATATATTATCTATATATATAAAAGGGAAGTGGTCGTGCAACGAGGCAAATGCACGCCAAAACTACATTCCCCACACACACGAAAATCACAGGGCCACTCATCCATACCACTAGGTCCATACTCCACCCATGAAAACACTCCGGAACAACACACAACACCCCCAAAACATCCACCGAAACACAACATAACTACGCATGCGCAAAACACCGCACACACAAAATGGCCGCCAACAAACCATCACAGTACCGAGCATGCGCAACTTCAAACCACATCCCAGCGACCCACAATCCACAACCCCCCTCCATAACTACCCACTACCCCAAATAAACAACAACACGCACACACACCTCTTCCGCAGCCTTCTCGACCTCCTTCACCGCCTCTACACCACTCCCGAACACGAGCGGCCACTCTACATCCGGCGAGGGAGGACACAGCGGGGGAGCAGATCCTGGCAGCAGAAGCCAAAGGGGGGCGAGGGGTGAGCCTCCATTACGCTGCCGGCGACGGCGCCGTGCCCGGCTCTTCCGCCCCCTTCTCGCTCTCCTCCGCCGCCTCTCTTTCGCTGGCCGGGGAGGAGGCCGCAGGGAGAGAGATCGCCCGGTTCCCCTTCGACCTCCTCTTCGGGCAGCGGAAGAGAGGCGGCAGAGAGCTCTCCTCCGGCGCCCACCGCCTCCCTTCCGCTACCCGGGGATGGGGCCGGGGGGAAAGCCGCACCGTCTCTCTCCCTGCGACCTCCTCTTCGGCCAGCGGAAGGGAGGCGGGCAGCGAGAGAGCCCTCTGCCGCCTCTCTTCCGCTGCCCGAGGAGGAGGCCGCAGGGAAAGGGGTTGCCCAGTTCCCCTTCGGCCTCCTCTTCGGGCAGAGGAAGAGAGGCGGCAAAGGGCTCTCCGCCAGCCGCCCGCCTCCCTTCCGCTGCCCGGGGGACAGGCCGAGGGGAGCCGCACCGTCTCTCTCCCTGCGACCTCCTCTTCGGCCAGCGGAAAGGAGGCGGCGGCCGGCGTAGGAGAGCCCTCAACCGCCTCTCCTCCGCTGCCCAAGGAGAGGGCCGTGGGGGAGGGAGATCGAGCGGTTCCCCTTCGCCCTCCTCTTCGGCCTCCTCCTCTACACATACACACACACACATATATACACAACAACATATAAACACAAACATACAAACACATATAAATACACAACCACATACAAACACATATATCTACACACCTATACATACACATCCACACTAATACATACACATATATACACACACATATCAGCACCTCTCCATATATACACATACATACATATACATACACAAACACACATATATATACACGTACTCAAACACAAAAAAACCCACAGATAAATACACACAAATATATACACACATACCAAGAACTATATACACACACACACATACACATATATACACACACAAATAAACACAAACCAATACCTCCACACACACATACACACATACAACTATAAACACACATACACACACATATATATACACACAACAAACATGCTCACATCATTTCCACAACTTACTTACCCAGACTTTCTCACATCACCAACATAGGGCACAGCAACGCGTGCCGGGTTCAGCTAGTAATATACTACATTATATTATAAAATAATAAATAAAATTATGTATTTAAATGAAATGATTTTTAAAATATAAAATTAATGCAGTTAAGTAAATAAAGATAACCTACACAAACCATCAATTACATTCCAAAACCCTACACAGACCTTCAATCACATTCCAAAACCATCAAAACCACAAAAATAAAATAAAACTCAAGATGACGAGGTGCGGCAGGAACCAAGTTTTAAGTGTGTGGCACTTACATTGCAAGTACGGTTCTACTGCAGAAATTTCGTTTTTGTGACTGCCACAAATTATGTTGAATTGGTTGAGATTCTATGATTCATTGAAAAACTATTGCAAAATGTGCTGCAGAATGTCCTGAAAAAATGAAGGGTTTTTTTTCAGTTTAATAAACCTTTCCCATGTTTTCATGATAGGACTAATTAAAAAATGACTTTTATAACCCAGGAACAAAAATCTTGTTACATAGTGTTATCACATTTGCAGATGACACTAAATTGAGAGAAATTGCTAATACCCAAGGTTCAGGATGATAAACAACCTCAACAGATTACAGAGCTAATTGGCCAGAACTAACCATATGAACATCAACAGAGAAAAATCTACAGAACTATGCTTGGACAGAGCTATTGGATGGGTGACTTGACCTGGCTTGACAATAGTCCACATGAAAGAGATTTCGCAATCTTAGCAGACAATGAACGGAACATGATTTAACAGGGCAATGTGATTCTAGGCTGCATCAATAGGAGTATGGTGTTGAGGGAAGTCACAGTTCCACTCCAGTTTGCTTTGGTCAGACATCAAGAAGCACATGGCTGTGCTGGAATGTGTCCCAAGAAGGGGTGGGGTGGGGTGGGGGCAAAATGATCAGTGGTTTGGAAGCCAAGCCATACTTGAAATGGCTTTGGGAACTGGTGAGATGGACTTGGAGAAGAAAAAGTGTAGAGGGAACACGAGAATGATGTTTAAACATTAGGAAACTTGTCTCATTGATCATGGGTCTACCTTGGTTTTTTTACTGCTTCAGATTAGGATGCAATGGATTCAAATTGCAGGTAAAGAAATTCCTCCTAAGCATTAGCAAGCAGGGGCTGTGCGGCCATCTGTTGGGATTGCTTTGCATGTTTTTCTGCATGACAAAGGGTTGGTGCTCTGAATCCATAAAGGGAAGGACTGCCTCTGCTGTACTGAGCCCCCAGTCCTACTGCCCCTTTTTGCACCGTTAAGGTTAGCGGCATTTTGGGGAGTAAAGGAGGGAAGCTGTGTTCACTCATATACATGGCAAATATTCAATGCCATTTAGACATACAACATATATAGACAAGACACAGAGGCAATTTAATATTCCAGCTTTCCGGCTTCATGAGGGTATGCTCGTTTCCGGCTACAGGGGGAGCTGCTGCTTTGCCGTCCACTTGTGATACCAAGTCCTTGAGGGAGTACTTCCTCATTCTTGCACATGCTGCTAGAAAGGTTTTATGGTGTCGTAAATTAGATTCCTCACATAAAGCGGTACCTAAATTTCCTACTTGACAGATGCATCTGTCTTTTGGACTGCATATGTCAGCAGCAAGCCAGATGGTCGGGAGCGCACTCCGACCCGGGCTGGCTTCGAACTCAGGACCTCTCAGTCAGTAGTGATTTAATGCAGTTGACTATGAACTAGCTGCGCCACAGCCCAGTTTAGGTCTTTGGATCCATCCATTCGGTGCATGGCACTGGTAAGTTGTGGCTTTATATGACTTAAACAGGGAATGTGCTGGCAGTCCCAGAGAACTCGATATCCATGGCCTTGGAAAATATGTTCCACCCAGGCACACAGATGACATTTATACTGTGCAAGGCTGTTGGCGAAGCTCTAACAGAGAGCATTGTCTTGGTCACATGCCACGACTAGGGTTTCTTGAAGGGCATGGAAATGAATGGGACATTTCATTGCGGGCAGAGTTTGAGCCGTAAGTCATTTTGAGGCAGTTTACTCACGTGGGATGGATAGAATGGCAGCCAAGAAGGAGAAGTTGAAGCGGCTGGTTGGTGTCACCAAGGGGGTTTGATCACCTGAAAAACTGGCTTCAACCTGGGTAAATGGCTGGGCTTTATCTTTCCTGTCTGGCTTCAGGGCAATTTCTCCATCCTTGGCATCTGTCTCTCCGAAAAAGCAGCCTTTGGCACTAGGTATAGAGCAGCTGTTTGGGCCTCCAACTCCCAGAAACCACAAACAACTTGTTCAAGTTATCTGTGGTTTCTGGGAGTTGAAGGCCCAAACAGCCAAGAAGGCCTGGTATAGAGAGTGGAAGCAGCTGCGATGTGAGCAAGATGCTGGGGAATGGAAAGCCGAAAGGTGTTGGGAACAGTCTGGGTCTGTAATGAGGTCAGCCCAGGTACCAGCAGTTCTGTGACACCTGAAGCCACATTTTTGATTCTGTTTTTGAAAAAAGGTACTTTATAAAGAGTGTGAAGGAACTGGGAGGGCAAAAGCAGCCCTGGAGCGGCTGTCCATCTCCACTTCTTCATGCACGATACAAAATCCAATGGTGGAGGAAAGCAAATGCTCTGACTTTACATGACACGGAGAAGCTCCGGAGGCCCTGTCGCTGTGGCAGGTGAGCCAGGACAGGCAGTGAGCCCTCCGTGAACAAAGCCTACCTTTGCCGGTCTGATCATATCAGGCCATTCCCCAGAACACAGAGTCCAGCTTGTCCAAGCCTCTTTCCCAGTGTGTCCAAGGCCCTTCAGAGCCACTTGGGAAATCCACATTGCATTGGTCGACATGGTCACTGCTTTGCGTGGCTTCAATGCAGCTGTGCATGAAACGTGGCTCTCTATGGGAGTGTGCTTGGCTGCAGTAGGGTTGTGTGTTTAGGAATACAGGCCCGTCCCCAAGTTATAGACATCCAACTTGCAAATGACTCCTAGTGAAAAACGGGGCTGAGACAACAGGAAGTGACAGGAACCTTCTCCTCAGAATGAAGGGAAATCTGGTCCTGGAAGAGTTATTATCATTAGACAAAATGGGTCTCCACTGAAGCTTTACCTTCAATCCTTGTTTCCACAACAAGCTTGTTTTTCTTTCCAAAACCCAGTTCTCACATGGACAGAAAGTGAGGTGGAACTTTCTGAACAGGGGCAGACAGCAAAGGAAACTCCACAGGGTGTTCCCCCTTCCCTATGTGATCCAAAGCTCACTGATAGATAGTTACACTTACAAAATGTACCTGTTCCAACCATTCTAAAGCCTTTGATTTTGTGGATCATACTCAATTGTGGCAAGTTCTTGGTGATCTGGAGAGACCAAGCCACATTGTCTGTTTCCTGAGGAATCTGTATAACGACCAAGTAGCAACAATATGAACAGACTGGTTCAAGATTGGGAAAGACGTACGGCAGGGCTGTCTACTCTCATCCAATTATTCAACTTGCATGCAGAACACATCATGTGATGTGCGGGGCTTGATGAATCCAAGGCTGGAGTTTAAATTGTTGGATGAACAACCTTAGATATGCAGATTATCTCACTTTGATGGCTGAAAGTGAGGAGTTAAGGAGCCTTCTAACCAAGAAGAAAGAGAAAAGATGGGTTGCAGCTAAACATCAAAAAACCAAGATGATGGCAACCAGAGGATTGATAACTGGCAAATAGAGGGAGAAAACGTGGAGGCCGTGGCAGACTTTGTATTTCTAGGTGCAAAGATTACTGCAGACATAGACTGCAGCCAGGAAATCAGAAGAGGTTTCCTTCTTGGGAGAAGAGCAATGTCCAATCCCAATAAAATAGTGAAGAGCAGAGACATCAGATTGGCATCATAGGTCCTCATAGTTAAAGCAATGGTACTCCCCATAGTAACCAATGGATGTGAGAGCTGGACCATAGGGAAGGCTGAGCTTTTGAACTGTGGTGTTGGAGGAAAATGCTGAGAGTGCCTTGGACTGCGAGAAGATCCAACCAGTCCAACCAGTCCATCCTCCAGGAAATAATGCCTGGCTGTTCACTGGAGGCAAGGATATTCTAGGCAAAGATGAAGTCCTTTGGCCAATTTTGAGAAGACAGGAAAGCTTGGAGAAGACAATGATGCTTTGAGAAATGGAAGGAGAAAGGAGGAGGGGCCGACCAAGGGCAAGATGGATGGCATCCTTGAAGGGATTGGCTTGATCTTGAAGGCGCTACGGGTGGGCACAGCCGACAGGGAGCTCTGGCCTGGGAAGGTCCAGGAGGTCACCAAGAGTTGGAAGCGACTGAATGAATAAACAACAACAACAAACTGTTTTGAGTTGCAAAGAAATTCAACTTAAGAACAACCTACAGAACAGGATCTTGTTCGTAACTTGGGCACTGCCTGTAGATGTATCCCTGGCAGAGGAGAATGAGGTATAGCCAGTGCTCTGTATGAACTTATGGTAGACACAGGAGAGAAAATACACAAGATGCTCAGAAGTATTTTTTTTAGGGAAATCCTTATTTAGTTTTATTGTTGCAGGTAATACATCTTGTATAAAAGGGTGTATAGACAAAGGAAAGCATTGCGTAACTTCGGTAGAAGAGTCCCTAATGCGGACTCTCCTGTCTGTGTTGTGAGGCCAAAGGCCACTCAAGGCTTCTGGGAAGAAGCGACCTCTCCACCCAGGCAGGAATAGATCCAATAAATGCTGGAGGGACATCTGGAGGGAGGGGAGCTTTGAGGATAGCAGGCTCCCCTCCTCTTTTCTCCCAGGACCACACAGAAACAAGGACCCCATCCTTTGTTTTGGGAAGGTAGGGCTTGTCTTGTAGCCTTGCCTTTTGCTACAGCAACTGCTCAAGGTCCTCCAAAGCAGCAGTCTTGAGAGCAGATGGACAGAAGCAGAGAGCAGCACATCAATTTCTGTCTCCTTGCATTGCCATTCAAGCAAGAGTGGTTTGTCCTTCTGTGCATTTGTGGGAAGAAAAGGACACGTAGCACCCCTCCAAAATCTACTCTTTGGGACTCCGTTCACAACCGAGTGTGGGCTGCACAGGAGTGGACATGCAAAACAGTGCCCTTGTAGTTGTGAGTGTGCTAGTGTGCATTTGTGTGTGTGGCAGGAGTTCTATGGTTTTACAAGTGTTTAGTGGTGCTGCGGCTGAACGTTCTCTGGGCTCGGAAGATGTCATTAAGATTCCCCATCCTACGCAGCTGAAAATTGGGGGAGAAAAGAAGGAAGGAGCCTTGTAGGCCAGCTGCTCTTCCCGCTTCATCCGGAAGAAGTGTGTTTTGCAGAGTGAGTGCAGGCGTAGGCCTGGGTGCAATGCATGGTACAGATGTGGATTAGTTCATAAAATCAGCATGAGTGTTTGTCATTAATTGAGCTTAATTAGGAAAGTCTTGTCAGGCAGTATCTTCTCCCAGAGTGATACAGGGAAAACACTTATCTGAGTGGACAAATCTGCTCACAAAGGGCCCTCATGGCCCAGGCACAGGATTTAGAAATGCAAGCTTAGTTTCAAAAGTAATGAGGTAGTTAAAATGCATCAAAATGGCAAAAAAAAAACCCCAACCCAAGCTTCAAAGGAGATAAAGCTGTAAAACATCAATAGGCATTGATCGTTTCCCCCCTGTGAATCCACCTGAAAAGGATGCTTTTGGGAGGGGAATAGAAGACCCAACTTTCAGGGCTTTTGCCTCCTCCGCTGCAGAACTCCAGGACCTTTTTGGTATGGAAGGAGAGTTCTGCTGATTTATGGGTTTCGTGGCAAAGGAGGAAAGTGCTGGACGGACCTTGGAGGACTGGAGATAAAGCTGAAATGCTGGGGAAAGCTGAAACACATCCCAGGCTTATTCCTCTTATCAGATCTAACCTCCGTCTCCTACAACTTGAGAATATAAAATAAGTAACTTATAGCTTAGGAAATAAGAACAACCTCCCTAGTGCCCTTCGGAAATGTAAAAGTGCACTCATCCCTCCATGTTTGCGGTTTTTGGATTTATTTTTTTTGCGGAGTTGGTTAAAAGGGTTCTCTTAAGAAACCTCGATGTCCCTCAGTGTGTCTCTATGGACATATGTTGGACCTAGAGATTTCCAGAGAGAGGGAAAACACTTCTCTAGGAATCCTTTCTCCTTTTCACAAGGGTCTCATGGTCCGTCGTCGTCCGTCCGTCCCCCCTTGCTCCAGTGAATGTGAAGGGCTGGCTGTTTAGGGCCCTTGTCTTTATTCAGGCGCTAATATAGGAAAGATGCAGCTAGCACTTTATTATAAATGCATGCCCAGCCTTTTAATTAAAAATCCTCAGGACAATCAGGTAGAGAGGCAGGCTCCTGGAGCCCCATTAAGGAAAATAAGAACTGAAAACAGAAACATAGTGAACTGGATGGAGAACTGTTTTGTCAAAGGCTTTCATGGCCGGAATCACTTAAGTTGCTGTAAGTTTGTCGGGTTGTATGGCCATGTTCCAGAAGCATTCTCTCCTGACGTTTCGCCTGCATCTATGGCAGGCATCCTCAGAGGTGGTGAGGACCTCACCACCTCTGAGGATGCCTGCCATAGATGCAGGCAAAACGTCAGTAGAGAATGCTTCTGGAATATGGCCATACAACCTGAAAACTTACAGCAACCCAGTGAATGGAAAACTCATTGAAGGCAGAATTACAGGAAGAAGGCCAAATCTGAGCTGGTGCCATTCGGTGGTCAGTTACATCCCATAGCAAAATATTTCCCTCTCTGGCCTCTCTGTTTCTAAAAGAGGTTATTATTGACTCATTTCTTGGCATAAAACAGTGCTTCTCAACTTTTGCTCCTTCAGTTGTTTTGGACCTCAACTCCCAGAAATCCTTAGGATTTCTGGGAGTCAAAGTCCAAAACACCTGGCGGAGCAAAGTTTGGGAAGCACTGGTCCAAAAGGAGCCCTTTCAGTAGGTGGAGCCCCTTTGAGCCTCTCTTCCTCTATCATTCAATGCATTTTATTACTACAGTTGGAGACCCAGGATGTAAAACTTGAAAACATTAAAATATTACGAGGGTTGAATGAAAAGTAATGCCTCCACCTTCGTAACTCCTCAAGAGATGGCAGTACTGGTATGTGGCAGGTACTGGATTGTTCAGTAGACTCTCCTCTACAGTTCCAATTTGGTGGGAAACCTTCGCATAGAGCAGTTGTGTTGTTAAAGTGTGACATATGGAACCCTGCGCAGACGGTCAGTCAATGCGACTTAAGCTATGTGCAGTCATTGAATTCTTGGCAGCAGAAGGTGTCCCCCCAAAGGAGATTCATCAGAGAATGCAAGCTGTTGATGGTGATTGTGTTGATGTAAGTACTGTGCCTCGTTGGGCGAGTCAGTTTAAAGATGTTGAGGTGGGAACATCTGACTTGCGTGGCAAACAGAGAGTTGGACGTCCTGTGACAGCAACCACCGAGTTTCACAAGTGAAAGGTTGATAGATTGATTCAGGATGATCATCGTATCACTCAGAGAGAAAGTTTAGCATCATCGGCATTTCACAAGAACGTGTGGGTCACATTATGGCTTTGCTTGACTATCGGAAGATCTGTGCACGTTGGGCTGTGGAAACAGTGTCGACTTCATTAGTGACAGCTTCATAAAATTTGTTCATTATTGGCAGAAATGTATCCAGTTGTCTGGTGATTATATGGAAAAGTGAATAGTGGTCGTTAACGAGCACATTCAAAGGATTATTTCTGCGTTTGATTCATTAAAATATTCCCATCCAAACCCAAGTTACGAAGGTGGAGGCATTACTTTTCATTCAACCCTCGTACAAACAGGTGTGTGTGTGTGTTTTAAAGTATTAACATTAAGACCAGAGATTCAAAACCTTAAAAGCCAAAAGTCCATGACATGGGATTGACCCACACGACTTCATATATGACGCTTATAAAATCTGTGGGTATAGATAATAAAATGAGTAACATAAAAATCATTATCCGCTAAAATCATCCACAGTCTGCCTCCTTATTTTTATAGCTGCCGCACAAAACGTAGCCACTCTATAAATGATCGATCCTGGCTCCTTCGCCTCTGTGGGATATTTTAGATAATGTTCCTCATTTCTGCCAGGGATCTGCTGAACAAGAGGAGTGATACAATCAGATCGAAAGTCCCTATTTTAAAAGGACTTGCCTGGCAGTTTCCTATCTCCATCTAAGGGCTTCACTGCAGGGCCAGCTGGGATGTCCATTTGTCCAGGAAGGGCTTTATGTCAGTGCTGTCTCAGCCATATTGCCTTGACTTGGGGCTCTCTCTCCTGGAGCAGTGGGCATTTTGCTTTCAAATCAGGGCTTGTGGCCACTGCCTGTTTCATCCAATGTTTTGTGTTGCTTTTTGGGCTGGAAGGTTGAGAGGTGTATGCTTTACTCTGGCTCAGAGGCAGGCGGGCGGGCGGGCGATATGGACTTGATGGGGTGTTTTACCACTTTCCCCTTGATTTTTCTGCAAAGAGAAGCTTTGGTGTGAGAAGGCCCATGTTAGCAGACCGCTCAACTTCTATGTTGCAGAAGAGGCGTTCGTTGGGCCCAAATGGGTTGGCTTTAGAGCATTATGGAGTGGTAGCTTAGGAAGCTGGTGAGAGGAGCATCACATAGCCGCTTTGAGTCATCTTTGTGGAGAGTGACAGACCGAGATATTAAATATGGTACAGGTAAAGGTTTCCTTTTGACATTAAGTCCAGTCGTGTCCGACTCTGGGAGTTGGTGCTCATCTCCATTTCTAAGCCAAAGAGCCTGCGTCATCCGTAGACGCCTCCAAAATCGTGAGGCCGGCATGGCTGTGTGGAGTGCTATTACCTTCCCGCAGAAGTGGTACCTATTGATCTACTCAAATTTACATGTCTTTGAACTTCTAGGTTGGCAGAAGCTGGGGCTATAAAATAAAATAATAATAACAACAACAATTGCAGCACCCAGGATCCCTCTCACGGAATCATAGAACCCTAGAGTTGGGAGAGATCCCCAAAGCCAATCCAGTCCAACTCCCCCCCCCCCAATGCAAAAACAAGAACATCTAATCCAGACCTGGGCAATTACCAGCCCTCCAGGGGTTTTGGACTTCCAACTCCCAGAATTCCCCGCCAGTTTACCAGCTGTTAGGATTTCTGGGAGTTGAAGTCCAAAACACCTGGAGGGCCGGTAATTGCCCACCCTGATCTAATCCAAACCCTCTCAACAGATGGCCATTCAGCCTCTTCTTTAAAACTTCCAGAGAAGTTGAGACTCAGGGGCAGCGTATTCCCCTGTCGAACAACTTTTACCATTGGGACATTCTTCCTGAAGTTTGAATCCATTGCTCCGTTGTGTCCCAGTCTTTGCAGCCACAGCTTGTCCCTTTCTCCCCAAGGTCACCTCCTTCCAGATATTTAATTGTGGCCCTCGTGTCCCTTTCTCTTCTCCAATCTAAACCTCTCCGGCTCCTTAAGATGCTCCTCAGAGGCATTCATGCTTCTGAGACCTTTGCTTTTCCTCTCCTTTCCCTGGACACCTTCTCTCTTGTCAGTCTCCTTGAATTGCTTTGCCCTGAGCTGGACACAGGTTTATAATCCCAGGTAAGGGTTGGGCAAGTTCATTTCTAGAAAGGGAACACAGTTCTGTTTCCCCACAACTAAAAAAAACCACATCTCAGTTAGTTGGCTCTGTGAGTGTGTCTGCATGTATGTAATATAACCACCTCCTTCTTCACACCTTGTACTGTGTTTGGTGTCTCTTAATGTGCAGTGGTTCCGGAAGGCATGGTGGAGGCAGGTTTAGAGGTAAAAAACGATGCTCCAGTGTTTTTTGGGTTGTTTTTTTTTTTACTGTGAGCATTAGGTTCCCTTTGGGAAAAAACCTGTTATTTTTCCCGCTGAGGCCGTTACCTACAGCTGATGAGCTCCAAAAAGAGCGAAACCTGTTAAAATAGGTCCTGTAGTATTGGCCAACTGAGCCGTTCTTCGTGATGGACACATCTGCTCTCAGAGGATTTCTAGTATTTCAGAATCATGTACATGTCACAGAATCCTAGAGTTGGAAGAGACCTGGTGGGCCATCATCCAGCCCAATCCCATTCTGCCAAGAAGTAGGGAAATCACATTCAAAGCACCCGTGACAGATAGCCATCCAGCCTCTGCTTAAAAGCCTCCAAAGAAGGAGCCTCCGCCACACTCCAGGGCAGAGAGTTCCACTGTTGAACAGCTGTCTCCCACTGTTAGGAAGCTCTTCCCCTTGTTCACGTGGAATCTCCTTCCTTTCCTGCAGTGTTGAAGCCATTGGTCCATTGTGTCCTAGTCTCCAGGGCAGCAGAAAACAAGCTTGCTCCCTCCTCCCTGGGATTTCCCCTCACATCTTTATACAAAGCCTTCATCGTATCTCCTCTCAACCTTCTCTTCTGAAGGCTAAACACACCCAGTTCTTTTAGCCGCTCCTCATAGGACTTGTCCTCCAGACCCTTGGTCATTTTAGTCACCCTCTTCTGGGCACATTCCAGAAAGGGGCCTTCCAATAAAACAATTGCTGCAGAGGGAGTGTGCTGCCCAATTGTTGATATCCAGGTCACAACATGGGACAAACATCCCAAGTTTGGAGATGCTATGTCAAAACAGGAGGTGGCAGACTGTCATGTGGGTTTCTTGGGCTGCTGAAAGTACAAGTGACCCCAATTAGGTCTGCCTATTGGAGGAGACGAGTCCTTCTTGTCCAGGTAACAGTTATTGTTATGCACCTCCAAGCCAATTGGCAACCCCATCACAGGGAATCTTTATTAATGATTTAGATGAAGGGTTAGAAGGCAGGATCATCAAGTTTGCCAAGGACACCAAATTGGGAGGGATAACCTCCAGAAGACAGGAGCAGAATTCAAAATGATCTTCACAGATTAGAGAGATTTATTTATTTTATTTTATTTACGATATTTATATACTGCCCTTCTCACCCCAAAGGGGACTCAGAGCAGCTTACAAGTAAAATGTAAATACAATATATTATATTATTGCCATAGCACAATATCAGCATTATATATTACATTGTACTATAACATTATACTGTAATATTATTAGTAATATTACATGTAATATAAAATATATAATTATAGTATATTATTATTAGTAGTATTATATTGTATTACATTATAATAATATTATCATATTATATATCATATAAGATGATGGGCCAAAACTAACACAATGAAGTTCAACAGTGACAAATGCACGAGACTCCACTTAGGCAGAAAAAAGGAAATGCAAAGAGACAGAATGGGGGACAATACCTGGCTCGGGAGCAGTAGGTGCAAAAAAGATCTTGGAGTCCTTGTGGGGAGGAACATGAGCCTGGAATGTCATGTGGCAGCTAAAAAAACCAATGGGATTTTGCCCTCCATCAATAGGAGTCTAGTGCCTCGATCCAAGGAAGTCATTCTCCCTATGCTCTAGTCTGCCTTGATCAGACCACGTCACCTGAAATCACACTGTGTCCCATTCTGGGCACTGCAATTGCAGGAAGATGTTGACTTGAGCTGGAATGTGTCCAGAGGAAGAAGACAACTCAAAGGTTCAAGGGTCTAGAGCAGTGTTTCCCAACCTTTTTTGAGCCGCGGCACACTTTTAACATTAAAAAAATCCGGGGGCACACCACCAACCAAAATGACACAAAATGACACTCTAACACAGTAAAGAACGGCTGGGGGATGGTGGCCTGCTGGGAACAGCTGCTGGGAGTGCGAAGCCGAGGGAGGGGCGGAGCCAGGCTGCACCATGCCCCGCCCCTACCCCGGCTTCACCTCTCCCAGCAGCTGCTCCAGCCTTGAGGGGGCAGTGCCAAGCCAGCGGTGCCAGAGCCAGCACAATGCTGGCTTGGCACTGTCCCCTCAAGGCTGGAGCAACTGCTGGGAGTGCCAAAGCCAGGGTGAGGGGGCGGAGCCAGGCCGCGCCATGCCCCACTCCCTCCCCTTGGCTTCATCTCTCCCACATTTCTCTGGTCTAGAGAACAAGCCCTATGAGGACAGAGTGGCTGAAAGAGCTGAGGTGAGGGGAAGTCCTAGGGAGGAAGGAGCAAGTTTATTTTCTGCTGCCCTGAAGACTAGGGCACAATGAAACAATGGCTTCAAACTACAGGAAAGGAGATTCCACGTGAACATGATGACGAACGTCCTAACAGTGGGAGAGAGCTGTTCACCAGTGGACCTCTCTGCCCCAGAGTGTGGTGGAGGCTCCTTCTTTGGTGGATTTGAAACAGAGGCTGGATGGCCATCTGTCAGGGGTGCTTTGAAGGCGATTTCCCTGCTTCTTGGCAGAATGGGGTTGGACTGGGTGGCCCACCAGGTCTCTTCCAACTCTAGATTCTAGGATTCTATGAATGTTTTCTTCAGAGAGGTTTCCCTACATTTTCTTCTATGATTCCTAATAGAATCATAGATCTGGAAGAGACTCCCAAGGGCCATCTAGTTCAACCTCTGTCTGCCATGCAGGAAAAGCACGATCAAAGCATCCTTGACAGATGGCCAGAAGTCACACTGGGGGAGTCACCCAGCGCTCCAACCAGGCCACACTGGCCCTCAAAACACTTTTGTGGTTGTTATAAGCCTTCAAGCTACTTCCATCCTATGGTGATGCTGACAAATCCTATCCCAGTGCTCAGGCCATGCTGACTCTCTCTTATGTATTGTCGTGATGTGCCTTCCTGTCTTTAGATCTGACTTACGGCGATCCTGAGGTCGTGGGGTTTACTTTCAAGGGGATGTTCACAACAGAGGAGGAGTTTGGACCTGAAGTCCTGACCCAGCACTTAGATCATGGCACCATACCATCTATTAAGGTTTATGAGTATTCGGAGGAGTTTTCCTCTAGGAGAGTGGCTTGGCGATGGTCTTTGCGGAGACGGGATTCAGACTCTGGTCTCCAGGAGGCCTCACCTAACGCTTGGACCTGGGGCTGGGCTGGATGGCTTTTGGCTCCTTTCCAGCTCTAGGACTACGTCGCCCGATTCCCAAACTCTAGGCCTCTAGGTGTTTTGGACTTCAGCTCCCAGATGCCGCAGCTGCCTTGGCCAACGATCAGAGATTCTGGCAGCTGGAGTCCAAACCAGGTCAGAGTTTGGAAAACACTTGTATAGATCTGCACCGGAACAAGGATGACTTGGAAGTTTCTTCCAGCTTCTGGCACTGGGTTTGCTTCTTTAAGTCTTGCTGGGAGAGCTAGACCTCTCTCGGAATCTCTGAAGTTCTGCAATGTGTTCTGTGTTCAGCTTCCAGGGGAAGTTGACCGTAGAGCTGTCCTGGAAGACCTAGACATGCCTGTCCCCTCTGCTCCCAGGACTGGTGCTGAATGGTTTCCACAAGCTGAGGGCAGCATGTTCTGCTGGAAGAGGCAAATGGATGGGGCGACGGGGCTCAGGGGTCTCACCCCAGTACGTTGACCCTGTTCGTCTCTTTCTCTGCTTTGTCCATAGGATGATTGAGGAGAGCGGGAAGCGGAGGCGGACGATGGCCGAGAAGAGGCAGCTCTTCATGGAAATGAGTGAGTCTAATCTCTTCTTTCCTTCAGGCTTCTAGCTAGTTCTGCGGGAGAAGGCGCTTCATGCAGCCTTTTAGAATGATGTTGCCCAAGCGTATTTCTCAGGGGAGACTTATGAGGTATTTTTTACCTTAGCATTTAGTATGTATTAAGATCGTCCGGAGAGGCCCTGCTCTCGGTCCCACCTTCTTTGCAGACCCAGTTGTCGGGGATGAGAGACAGGGCCTTCTCAGTGGTGGCCCCTCGGCTATGGAACGCCCTCTCTAGGGACATTAGATCAGCCTCCTCCCTCCTAACATTTCAAAAGAAAGTTAAAACCTGGCTATTCATGCAGGCATTTGGAGATGAAGTATAACTGATTGTTTTATTGAGACCTACGGAATGATAAGACGGTGACGGAAAATGATTTTAACTGATGAGACGCTGGGAATTTTATTTTATGGTTTTAATTGCTAAATGTTTATTGTTTTTATATGGTTTTATTACTATTTGTCATTAATTGTATTTTATATTGTGGGCATTGATTGCCATATGTAAACCACCTCAAGTCGCCTTAAGGCTGAGAGGGGCGGTATAGAAATATAGTAAATAAATAAATGTGTACAAATACTGTATATACTCTAGTATAAGCCGATCTGAATATAAGCTGAGGCATCCCATTTTACCACAGAAAACTGGGGAAACACATTAACTCAAGTATAAGCCGAGGGTGGGAAATGCAGCAGCTACTGGTCAATTTCAAAATAAAAATAGATACCAATAAAATAACATTAATTGAGGCATGCATAGGTTAAATGTTTTTGAATATTCACGTAAAACTAATTTAAGATAAGACTGTCCAACTCTGATTAAACCATTATTCTAACCACCTTCAATGTAATAATAATAATACAATATTATAAATATAATTATATATTTTATATTACATGTAATATTACTAATAATATTACAATATAATGGTATAGTAATAAAAATAATAATGAGTAAAATAATGTAAATGTAATAATAAATAGAGTAAAATGATAAATGTAATAATACTAATAGAGTAAAATAATAAATGTAATAATAACAATAATAAATAGAGTAAAATAATAAATGCAACAATAATAAATAAAGTAACATAATAAAAGTAATACAAATAACAATAATGAGTACATTAATGTAAATGTAGTAATGGGTTGCTGTAGGTTTTTCGGGCTGTATGGCCATGTTCTAGAAGCAGGAGAGAATGCTTCTGAAACATGGCCGTACAGCCTGAAAAATCTATAACAACCCAGTAATTCTGGCCATGAAAGCCTTCAACAATAAAATGTAGTAATAATAATAAATGTAAAGATAACAATAATAACAGAGTAAAATAATAAATAATCTTGACTCGATCATAAGCCGAGGGGAGCATTTTCAGACTGATAAAAGGACTTAAAAACCCGGCTTATACGCAAGTATATACGGTAACTCTTGTGCTTCTACATGGCAAGGGCTGCACAAAACAGCTCTTTCAGACCCTTCTAACTCTGTTTCTGTGAAGCTGTAGTGGCAGGATCACGAGTTTGGAAAGGTCACTCGAAAAACCAGTTTGATTCTAGGCTGCATCAATAGGAGTCTTTTGCCTAGATCAAGGGAAGCCATAGTCCCACTCTCTTCTGCATTGGCCAGCTTCTTCACTTGGAATAATAACCCTGCATCCAGTTCTGGGCAAAGCGGTTCAAAATATATGGATGAGATAGTTGCCCAGGGAATGACAATTGAAGTGGTCAAAGGAATCCTCAATGAAAACTGGGGAGATTTCTAATGGGATTCCCCCCCCCCCTTTAACTTCACAGGAGCTCAGAACTTTGACGTCATCCGGCTCTCAACATATCGAACCGCCTGCAAACTGAGATTTGTGCAAAAAAGATGTAACCGTAAGTTGAACCGTTCATGTTTTGGGGAAGCAACTTACTTTAAAAAAATGACCCTTCCCATAAACACACTACCACTTTTTGCACTGTCTTTGGACTTTAACTCCTGTTACGAATTGTGGGAGTTGAAGTCCAAATCAACTGAAAGGTCATGAGTTTGAAGCCAGCTCGGGTTGGAGTGAGCTTCCGGCCAATTGTGTAGCTTGTTGTCGACCTTTGCAACCCGAAAGACAGTTGCATCTGTCAAGTAGAAAATTTAGGTACCACCTATGTGTGGGGAGGCTAATTTAACAAAATTTACGAGGCCATAAAAATCTCCAGCAAATCATGCAGGGAATGCAGAAAGTACTTCATCAGTATCGCAGATGGACGGTGAAGCGACAGTATTTACAGTATTTATATTCTGCCCTTCTCACCCCGCAGGGGATTTCAGGGTGGATTACAATGTACACATACATGGCAAACATTCAATGCCATAGACACACAACCCATACAGACAGACACTCAGAGGCTATTTAACATTCCAGCTTCTGGCCACCAGGGGAGCTGTTGCTTCCTCATTCTTTGACTGATTTTTGAGGCCATTAAAGAACTCCAGGAATCACTGAAAGGAATGTGGAAGAACAACAAGGGAAGCTGGAGAATCCTGAGAGAGATGAGGAGTGTGTCGGATCCCCCTGGTGACCAGAAGTTTGTCAGAAGTTTGCCAGAAAATTGCCTCTTTGTTCGTCTGTGTTCGTCAATATGTGTATGTGTTGAACTGCAGGGATTGTCTGCAAAGTATATGTACTGTAATCCGCTCTGAGTCCCCTTCGGGGTGAGAAGAGCGGAATATAAATGAAGTAAATAAATAAAATAAATAAATTTTCATACTTCCTGGAGATTTTTATGGCTTCATAAATCAGTTAAATTAGCCTCCCCACAAAGTGGTACCTAAATTTCCTACTTGACAGATGCAACTGTCTTTCGGGCTGCAAAGGTAGACAACAAGCTACACAATTTTGGTTGGGAGCTCACTCCGACCCGGGCTGGCTTCAAAGTCAAACTCATGACCTTTCAATCAGTAGTGATCTTAATGCAGCTGAAACTCAGCCAGCTGCGCCACAGTCAGAGGCGGATCTTATTGGAGGCCAAGGGAGGCGGCTGCCTCAGGGCGCTACGCATCTGGCCATGGCGAAGGGCGTATCTGGCTGTGGCCGCCAGGTGCAGCACATTGGGCCCTTGCCCCCTGCGCGTCTCCTCCCTCTGTTGCCGGCGCTGCTGCTGCTGCCGCCAATGCACATGGGGCGAGGGAGGAGGAGAGGGAGGCTGCGGTCCGACAAACCCTGGCTTGGTGGCTCCCTCCTCCCATGCACTCATCCTCTTCCCCTCACACTGCTCTTTCCCCCTCCCTTCTGCCTCCTGTGCTTTCCCCTCTCTCTTTTCTTCTGCCTTCCACTCGCTCGCTCGGGCTCTCTCCCAAAACATCACGGAGGAGGGGAAAGGGAAAGCTCCCTTCTTGGAGCGGCTCTCCTTCAGAAGCCCAGGCACTTGCCCCTCCCTCCAGGCAGCACTCATATGGCAGGAATGCCAATCAACACCAAGCCCCACCTCAGTCTCACAACACTTTACCTTCTCTAAGGTAGCCAAACCCACCCCCACCCCGCCGAGAGGGCCCACGCTACTGCTTGGGGGGAAGGAGGAGGAGGCTGAGGTGAGCGGAGGGAGGGTCGGAAGAGGCCCACCCATCATTATTTGAGTCCACAGTGCTCTCTGGGTGTAGGTGAACTACAACTTCCAAACCCAGCAAACTCTTTCAGTACTTTCTGTTGGTCATGGGAGTTCAATATGCCAAGTTTGCAAGAGTTCAGGATGCTCTTTGATTGTGTGTTAACTATAAATCCCAGAAACTACAACTCCCAAATGACAAAATCAAGGCAGGAGATCTCACATTATCTGCTTTGAACTGGGATATATGGCAGTGTGGACTCAGATAACCCAGTTCAAAGCAGATATTGTGAGATCTCCTGCCATGATATTCTGGGATATAGGGCTGTGTGGAAGGGCCCCCAGATCATCAAGGCAGGAGATCTCACATTATCTGCTTTGAACTGGGATATTTGGCAGTGTGGACTCAGATAACCCAGTTCAAAGCAGATATTGTGAGATCTCCTGCCATGATATTCTGGGATATAGGGCTGTGTGGAAGGGCCCCCAGACCATCAAGGCAGGAGATCTCACATTATCTGCTTTGAACTGGGATATATGGCAGTGTGGACTCAGATAACCCAGTTCAAAGCAGATATTGTGAGATCTCCTGCCATGATATTCTGGGATATAGGGCTGTGTGGAAGGGCCCCCAGATCATCAAGGCAGGAGATCTCACATTATCTGCTTTGAACTGGGATATATGGCAGTGTGGACTCAGATAACCCAGTTCAAAGCAGATATTGTGAGATCTCCTGCCATGATATTCTGGGATATAGGGCTGTGTGGAAGGGCCCCCAGACCATCAAGACAGGAGATCTCACATTATCTGCTTTGAACTGGGATATATGGCAGTGTGGACTCAGATAACCCAGTTCAAAGCAGATATTGAGGGGTTTCCTGCCTTGATTTCTGGGGTATAGGGCTGTGTGGAAACGCCCTGAGAAGGAAGGAAGGTGAATAGATACAGATACACACACACACACACACACACAGAGAATAGTAAGAGGGCAGGGGAAAGGGTGAGAAGGAAGGTGTGTGTGTATATATATATACATATGGCATGGGCGAACTTTGGCCCTCCGTGTGTTTTGGACTTCATCTCCCACAATTCCAAACAGCCAGTAGGAAGTCCAAAATACCTGGAGGGCCAAAATTTGTCTATGCCTCCCCCCCCACATACATGTGTGTGTGTGTGTGTGTGTGTGTGATTGGGGGGGGGGGGCAAAATACTGTTCACTTACCATTTAAAATTACCTAGATCCAGCCCTGGCCACAGTCCCAGTATTTGCGCAGCCTATCTTTGTCAGAAATTAACTGGGTATTTTTAACTACAAAAGTGTAATCAAGCACTGAAAGAGTTAGTATGCCAAACTAGTGTCGTTCTGAGGAGTGCGAGGTAAACCTCTGTGTGAGAGAAACCTTGTGTGAGAAAGCTCCAGTATGAAGGCTGCTGCATGTAAAGCTACTATGTGAAGCTCCAGTGCAATTTCGGTGTGAGGAGGGGGTTCTGTGTGAGAGAAGCTGTTTATCTGCATTAGAGAGAAGCATAAAGAACGAAAGAAGTATAAAGAACTTTATTTGTGTTATGGCAACATAATTAATTGTAACCTCACAACCTTTGAGGATGCTTGCCATAGATGCAGGCGAAACGTCAGGAGAAAATGCCTCTAGAACATGGCCATATAGCCCGAAAAAACCTACAACAACACAGTGAGTCTGGCCATGAAAGCCCTCGACAATACAATCTTTCCTTCCTTCACTTGCAGTTCATCTTGTGGACATCTGGAACATGATCGAAGCCTTCCGAGACAACGGCCTTAACACCTTGGACCACAACACAGAGATCAGCGTCTCCCGGCTGGAAACCATCATCTCCTCGCTCTACTTCCAGCTCAACAAGCGCCTTCCCTCCACTCACCAGATCAGCGTGGAGCAATCCATCAGCCTTCTCCTCAACTTCATGATTGCCGCCTACGATAGGCAGGTGTCTCTGGGCTAGGGTGGGAGCCACGTGAGAACATGGGGCTAGATTCGGCATGGGCCAACTTTGGCCTTCCTCCAGGTGCTTTGGACTTCAACTCCCATAATGCCAGTAGGCTGTGAGGAATTGTGGGAGTTGAAGACCAAAACACCTGGAGGGAGGGCCATAGTTGGCCCATGCCTGCTCTAGACAAACAAACCCACCCCACCTCTTCTTATAGCTCTACAATACATCATCTATTATTCATTCATTTATTTATTTCATTTTGTCTTTTTTGCAATATTGGCTTAGGACGGTTATACATCTTCTATTCTACCTGTTGGATTGTTGGAACCCCCCATCTTAGAATCAAGAGTTAGAAAGGGGGGTTACCAGTTTGTCTCCCTTTTTGCTTTTCAGTTTCTCTTTGCCCCAGGAATGCTGCCTTTCCCACAAATGGAGAGGCAGGTGGTTTAATCTGGTGAATATTGGAAGGACCTTGAGCCCCTCTTAGTCCCAAGTTTATTGGAAAATGAACATTGGATGGAAGCAAGGGTCAGTGGGCCTTTCTTGGTGGATGAGGGAGAGTGGTTCCTTCCTTCCTGGCCCTGAAGAGCAGAAAGCTCCAGATTCAAGCAGGCTGTCAGTAATGGATAACGATACACTTTTAGTGGCATGTTGTTGTTGTTGTTGGAGGAGGAGGATTAGAGTGTGTCCATAATGTTGGCATGGAGTCTACTTGTCAAATAGCACCATTATGGAGATACACCACTTTTTCCATCCTTTGGAAAAAGAGGTGGGTGTACAGAAGCAGCATTCTCCTGCGATCTGCCACACTTTTGGAAAGTAAGAAGGTCTCTTATATAGCATTTCTGCTGTTGTTGAAGTTGTAAGTGGCTGACAACTTGTTATCAAGTTAACACATGTTGACGCCATCATTTCCCTTGTGTTTGACTTCCCTAAATTAAATAAATCATTGTCTGTAGTCATGTAAACATGTTGTTTCCAACCACAGTACAACAGGTCAACAGGTCAACAGCAACTTTTTATCACAGTTCAGCAGTTCATGTATTCTTCACCTCCTTTTGCAGTTCTATTTATGTATTTATTTGCTCTATTTATTGTTGGGATTTGTCGAAATCCAAATAAAGAAAATAAATGAGTGTTTGATTGCTCAGGTATACTCATGAGTAAATGGGGTTTGTGTGGCTGTATACTCAAGTGTAAGGAAATCCTAGCCTGTGTAGTTTCACAGTTAGTTGCAAGGTCTGAGTACAGCTAATTATCCAGGCTCACCTGGGCTAATTGAGTGGGTGGAGTTTTGAGGCTATAATTTCCCCATGTTGCTCACTGTGTTTGTTGCTTGTTGAAATTGAGGCAAGGGAAGCTGAGGATGCTTCTTGGAGGTGCCTGCCTGCTCAAACTGGGACATGAGAAGCTGGATTAATGCTACCCATATTGGGGCATTAGAAACTAGGTATGCTTCTGGATTAATGCTACCCATATTGGGGTATTAGAAGCCAAGTATGCTGGATTAATGTGGCTCATATTGGAGTAAGAAGCAGTCATGTAAATCTGTTTCTTGGAGAGAGAGCTGGAAGAAGCAGCAGTTTATGGACTAAGGAAAAACCGTATAAGACTTCATTGTTTTTGCTTCAACTGTAAGTAAGCTTCTGAGGAGGAAGGAGCAGGGCAAAGTCATTTTTGTGTTTGCCGTTATCTACTGTTATAAAAGCTGAAATGTAAGCAAGTTTTTGTTGAAGCAAGTGGCTGAATATTTTTGTTGAAAGTTTTTGCAAGGAACTGAACAATAAAGATAAAGTGGCCTGCCATTTTTGGCAAGAAGAATTGCTTGTTTGTCTTGCCTGCATTGCCGTCTGTGTGGGGAGAACGGCTGCATGTTTCCAATCTACTATAACAGGGCTGTCCAACTGCCGGCTCTGCAGGTGTTTTGGACTTCAAATCCCAGAAATCCTAACAGCTGGTAAACTGGCTAGGATTTCTGGGAGTTGAAGTCCAAAACACCTGCAGGGCCGGCAGTTGGACAGCCCTGGACTATAACACACAAGGTCCATCTACACATAATTTCCGCTGTGCAGAGGACTACAACTCACATCATTCTCTGCTACAACACTGCTCTGTCATTTATGCCCCGCCTTTCTATACCCCGAAGAGGACTCAAGGCGGCTTACAACAGAAGCAATTCTTCAATGCCATAAACACATACAATTCCGAAGTTAAAAATTAAAACTTACAATTAATACATATTAGACATCTAAAACATTCCATTCCATATTAAAATCTTGCCATTCATAATCATAGTCCAATAGTTTTCCAGGCTTCATTCCAGAATGGTGTCTGTTGTATGTGGATGGACTTAGTATGTTCCAGCAGCCTGGGAACATGCAGCTGTTCTCCCCCACACAGACGATGACATTGGCAAAATAAACAGGCGGACGTTCTTGCCAAACACAGCAGGCAACTTTATCTTTTATTGTTCAGTTCCTTGTAAAAACTTTTAAACAAAACATCCAGCAGCTTGCTTCAACAAAACATGCTTAAACTTCAGCTTCAGTAAAGGCAAAACATAAACAAAACTTTGCCCTGCTTCTTCTTCTGCCCAGAAGCTACTTACTGTCCAAGGAAAAACAGTGAAGCCTATTCAGCTACCTCAGCCAGAAGCAGATTTACATAGCTGCTTCTTCCAGCTCTCTCTCAGGAAACATTCCACAGCTACTCCAGAAGCAGATTTACATAGCTGCGTCTTCCAGCTCTCTCTCAGGAAACATTCCACAGCTACTCCAGAAGCAGATTTACATAGCTGCTTCTTCCAGCTCTCTCTCAGGAAACATTCCACAGCTACTCCAGAAGCAGATTTACATAGCTGCGTCTTCCAGCTCTCTCAGGAAACATTCCACAGCTACTCCAGAAGCAGATTTACATAGCTGCGTCTTCCAGCTCTCTCCCCCAGGAAACACTTTACAGCTACTCCAGCCAGAAACATATTCACATAGCTGCTTCTTACAGCTCTCTCCCGGGAAACATTTTGGCTTCTCTTGCTCTAATATGAGCCACAAGCCCAATATGAGTATATGTGCTCATATCGGAGCAAGCTTCGATATGAGCACAAAACACAATGAGCAACTTGGGGGAAAATTATAGCCCCAAAACTCCACCCACTCAATTAGCCCTGGTGGGCCTGGTTAATTAACTGTACTCAGGGCTTGCACCTAGCTGTAAATCTACACAAGCTAGGACTTTCTTACACTCAATTATACAGTAAAACAAACCTCATTTACTCATGAGTATACCCAAGTAACCGAACACTCATTTCTTTTATTTACCTGGATTTCTACAAATCCCAACAGAGTGTCCTAACCTCCTGCATCTGCGCATAGTTTGGTAATTGAACAGTGGCAGATAGGAAGGCGCTCCAAAGGGTCACCAGTTCTGCACAGAGAATCATGGGTTGCACTCTTTCTCCCCTCTTTGGAAGAACTTTATCGGTTCTGCAGCCTTAAGGGAGCTCGGAGCATTCTTGGGAATCCATCTCATCCAGCATTTTCTTTTCTTTTCTTTTTTGAATTATTGTCATCTGGCAGATGGTACAGGGTGACAAAGTCAAGGACAAAGAGACTTGAGAGGCAGCTTTTATCCTAGAGCTGTGGCTATGTTGAATTCCATGGCTTTGCATTGGTGTGGCGTTGGGAACTGTGTGGTGACGGTTGGAGTGTGGAGGGATGGGGGTGTCATTTTGTGATGTGTGCTGGAGAAGGCATTTAATTTCATTGTACGTATAATATACTATGGCAATCCACACATCACAAGGTAGCAGAAAGAGATACCCCCATTGCCAGACTCTTGTGGGGAAAGGTTCAATGGAGGCATCTTTTAGGGCCAGCATTCCCTTAAATGCCCAAGAACCTCCTCCTTCTGGTTTGGGAAGTCCCTCTTTCTAGACACAATGCTTATAATGCAGTGCTCACATCTGTCCCAGGAGGCATCTGGCCTTGATGGGCTTTGCCAGGGGCTGGTGAAACAGGTAAGCCACGTTTTTTGCTCAAATAAGAATAATACAATTTTATTTCTACCGCGCCACTATCACGGTGAGTGCTGCATATAAAACAAAAAATAAGCATATAAAACAGCATTCTATAAACCAGTGTTTCCCAACCAGTGTGCCATGGCACACTAGTGTGCCGTGAGCGATCATCAGGTGTGCCGTGGGGAATTGGAACCTCCAATACCCTTTCTTCCCTCTCCTGCCCACAGTGCTCTCTGGGTGTAGGTGAACTGCAACTTCCAAACTCAAGGTCAATTCCCAAGCAAACCCTTTCAGTACTTTCTGTTGGTAATGAGAGTTCAATATGCCAAGTTTGGTTCAATTCCATTGTTGCAAGAGTTCATGATGCTCTTTGATTGTGTGTTAACTATAAATCCCAGAAACTGTAACTCCCAAATGTCAAGGTCTATTTTCCCCAAACTCCATCTGTGTTCACTTTTGGGCATATTGAGTATTCATGCCAAGTTTGGTCCTGATCCAACATTGTTTGAGTCCACAGTGCTCTCTGGATATAGGTGAACTACAACTCCAAAACCCAAGGTCAATGCCCACCAAACTCTTATAGTATTTTCTCTTGGTTATGGGAGTTCTGTGTGGAAAGTTTGTGTCTTTCTGCCATTCCTGCCAGGATATCTATGTTGTGTTCATCGAAACAGGTCCAGGTTTCACACTGAGTGTATAAATACATTTAAAAACATATTAACTATATGTATTACTGTGTTAGAGTGTCATTTTGTGTCATTTTGGTTGGTGGTGTGCCCCAGAATTTTGTAAATGTAAAAAATGTGCCGCGGCTCAAAAAAGGTTGAAAAACACTGCTATAAACAACGAACACACATAAGACCTCCTTAGTCAGGACAGTTTTGCAAAGTAAGGAAATGGCTCGGTCAAAAGCTGCTTCCATTTTGTCCTGTTGAAGAAAATAAAATAAATAGGAGCAGCTGCAGCAATAAAATAAAAATAAAGAGTCTATTTAGAATGAAGTTGAAAACAAAACACTTCAAAGAATCTATTTGTGAAACGGTTTACTCCATACAAGTGGTTTACAAGGCAGTTTTAAAAAAAGTATAAAAGAAACCTAGTGTTGATTCCACACTGGATTTTAACGTAAAATAAATGCAAAGAATAAGAATAAGGAATTCTTTACTTCCAAAGTAGGATGGTATTTTCTTTGCCGTGTGTTCACAGGTTTCTTGTTGTATATTTAGCTATATATATTTATATAGAAGATGTAGTGCATTCTTGTCCCTGACAATTTATTCCCCAGGTAAATTCTTTAAATATTGTTTCAGTACACTTCATCAAGGGGTTATATTAGCTTGGCTTGCATCCATATAGTTTCCATATAGCTTTAATTTTAACTGTTTTTTGATTATCTAGAAGCAATTGGAGAGATGCCACAATTAAAGTCATTGTATTTAACAATTCTATACATTATGTTTAAAGAATATCAATGTATCCATACAGAATGGTCAGTATTTCACAAATGTTTTTGATATTCTATGCATAGGGTATTCAAAGTTCATAAATGTATAATATTAAATTATAATGAAAAGTATTTATCTAATTATGCTGAGAGAAAGCCATATTAAATGTATACATAATTGAAGACATTGTACATAAATAAGACAAGATACAATATACGTATCTAGCATACCTATTTTAGTATCTTCCTAGTGTTCCATGGACTCTGGTAGCTTTTTCTCTGCACCATGTGTAAACCATCTCTATTATTTATTTTCCAAGGAAACAGGAAAAGTTAATCCTCTCATTAAGGCCATGTGGCTGCTCGGCCCTAATCCGTGCTATCCAGTATGCCTCCCTCCTCAAGAGTAGTGTGGTGTAATCTATTCCATTTCTTGGTTCTACTTTTTACAGACCAAAGAAAACAAACAAATCAAATTTGTACCCCCATCTCAACAAAATGTGAATATAAGATGGAATCTGTAGAAGACCTTTTTATTTTGGACTTATGTTCATTAATTCAAATTCTGAAATCACGGCTTGTCTGTCCTATGTAGTATTTATTGCAGGCACACCTCTCCACTTGTATGGAGTAAACTGTTTCACAAATAGATTCTTTGAAGTGTTTTGTTTCCAACTTCATTCAGAAGTTCACAGGAGAGACTCTTTATCTTTAGTCCTGTTGAAGAAGCCATGCATCTGCACAGAGGGCTTGATTCTTCTGATCATAATTCTGTTTCCTCTCTCTTTCACACACACACAGCGAGGGCCACGGGAAGCTGACCGTCTTCTCCATAAAAGCCATGTTGGCAACCATGTGCGGTGGGAAAATCCAGGACAAGTTAAGATGTGAGTATTGGGACTCACCGCGCGGCATTACGAGTCTCTCAGGGCACATCCACACTGCAGAATTGTGCTGCCATGATTTTATCTGACGGTTTCCTTCCTATAGTTTATGAGAATGGCCTCTCCAGTCGGTTTTCATTATGACTTATAAATCCCATTCAGTGTTTATTGCGTTTTAACGTTTGTCTTGTGTGTATGCGCTGGAACCGCCGGTAGTACAGTGGGTTAAACTACTGAGCTGCTGAACTTGCTGACCCAAAGGTTGGTAGTTTCAATCTGGGGAGCGGGGTGAGCTACCACTGTTAGGCCCAGCTTCTGCCAACCTAGCACAACATGCAAATGTGAGTAGATCAACAGATACTGCTCCAGTGGGAAGGTATTGGCGCTCCATGCAGTCATGTCTGTGGCCACATGACCTTGGAGGTGTCTATGGAGAACACTGGCTCTTTGGCTTAGAAACTGAGAGGAGCACCAACTCCCAGAGTCTTACACAACTGGGCTTCATGTCAAGGGGGAACTTTTACCTTATGTTTTAATATATGCTTTTATGGTTTAATAAAAGCATATATGTCCCTGTGGAGAATCAGTCTAACAAATAGAAATGGGGGAGATAATAGAAAGAGGCAGACAAAAAGGCCACTGGGGAAAGAACATTCCCTGCCAATTAACCCACCTGCCTATTTACCACATTTACTTGACTCTCATGCGCTATTGAATAATAATAATAATAATAATAATCTATTCTATTTTGTCTATCTCACCTAAATCCCTCCATCTTATGGTGTGAGATATTTCCCCTACTTTCAGTTTCTAAGATAATATAGTTATTTTACTGATATAAAGAAAAAAAAACCCATATATCTCTAAATATCTTAGCGAGACAGCCTATACCTATCATATATTAAGAGAGAGGCCTCAACTACTAATTCAATTACTAGCCCAATTACTAGAATATAGATGTTAGTAAATGTTTGGGTTTCCCCCCTCCCTTTTTTATGTTTGTTTGTTATGTAATGTTATGTGGTAATCTTATTTTTATGTATGATATTTTGAAAATTTCAATAAATACATTTTTTTAAAAAGAATAATAACAATACTTTATCTATATTCCACCCTTCTCACCCTGAAGGGGACTCAGGGTGGATCACATACACATACACCGCAAACATTCAATGCCGTTTTTTGGACAGGACAAAGACAGACAGAACAGAAAGGAGGTATATATATATTGTGTTGTGTTGACATCCAGTTGAACATCCTGCTTGGCGCCTTTTTTTGGAAGTTGCTAGCCATAGGGGGCGCTGTCACTCCATCCTCTATGAAGAAGCGCCATCAGGACTTTCTCCTTCCTTTTGGTCACCGGCATTCTTTGATCTTATTTTTTATTGTGGCGTAAAATACTTCCCCTGCATTAGCGGTATCTAATTTCTCTAATCACAGCTGTAAGATGTTTGAGAACTGCTTAGGTAAACAGTGAGCAGGGCTGACAGTCGGGTGCTCACGCTGACCCGGGGCTTCAAACTTGCAACCTTTTGATTGGTAGATCTTATCATTGCTGGTGATTTACCAGCTGTGCTAAAGCCCCAGCACACTAATGCACACTTCAACTTTCAAAACCATGAAAAATATTGGCTGCTGAATGTCATGCGCACTCAGCTGTGGTCTCATCTTGTTGTGTATCAAATAATACTAATAACAACAACATATACTTATTGTTCAACTTAATTGCATTTCAGCTTCTGCCAAATATAAACCAACATACATAATTAAAATTAATACATAGCCATTTGCCATGGGTAATATCCATATCAACAACCTATCAATTGCAATTAAAGTTCATTTTTTTCCTGCAAATTCATCTTGAGTTCATCACCTCCATATCCCCTTCCCCTAATTGTATTCCCTTTTAATTCAAATTAATCCTATCTTGTCTCATGTAGCTGGTTTTCTGTATTTCAATAATTTATTTCCATTTAGTGCCCTTTCTATAGTCTTTTTGTATTCTCTCCTATTTCAGTAACAGAGCCTCTCCCTAACAAAAGCATTTATTTTTATTTCCGATGTTGACAAAATTCTTAGTTTGTTTTTGCAGGATGATGAACGCACCCTTTCCTTTCCCGTCCTGCCTTATTTTTGGGTCTTTTGCATGCTCCAAGTTGCATGCCTCGAAATGCTGCAATGCATTTATCTTGCCAAAGTGAGGCGTGCACTGCATGTCAGAACCCTTGCAAGCTTCTTAACTTTCAAAAAGGGAGATTTGCCCTTGAAATCCTTGGCTGCCCTTGAGAAAGAAGCACCTTGCGGGAGTTCAGGTTCACCAGTTAAGGGTTTAACAACACCTGGAGGCCAGAACGGATGCCATTCTTCATAGAAGGATTTCTTTTTGCCAGAGCAGAGAAGAGAAACTGACTTGGTTCCAGCATTCTGGATGAAGCCCTCAAACAGGAGAAGGGCTATGGACCACATGTTGGAAACCAACCACATTTTGCACAAGTTTGTAGTCCTCATCATGGAAATACCCCATTTACTCAAATCTAATGCTCACCTTTTTGAGTAAATTATCTTGCCAAAATTACGGTGCTGCTGAAGAAACCGAATTTAGACCGATTGGTTCCCTCCAATTACCGCCTGGTTTCAAACCTTTTGTTCCTGGGTATGGTGATAGCGGGGCAGCTGCAGCAGTTCCTGGATGACACAGCCGGATTAGATCCCTTCCAGTCCGGCTTCCGTTTAGGGCATGGGACGGAGACTGTCTTGGTCGCCATCTCAGACCAGCTTCGATGCCAGTTGGACAAGGACGGCTTAGTGCTGCTTGTGTTATTGGATCTCACAGCAGCATTTGATACGGTTGATTACAATCTTTTGGCCCACCGCCTTGCCATTGCTGGAGTCGGGAGGACCGCCCTGAAATGGCTGTTGTCCTTTCTGCACGACCAGGGACAGTGAGTGGAAAGGGGAGGTGTAGTCTCCGAGAGGTCCCCTCTAATTCGTGGGGTCCCGCAAGGGGCTATACTCTCCCCTTTGTTATTTAACATCTACATGCGACCACTTGCTCAACTGGTTCGAAGCTTCGGGCTGGAATGTTATCAGTACGCTGATGACACCCAGCTTGTTCTGAGGATGGAAGGCCGACCGGACTCAGTACCCTCTAGTTTCCATCAGTGCCTTGAAGCCGTTACTGGATGGCTGCGTGCCAGCAGATTGAGGGTCAATCCAGCAAAGACTGAGATACTGTGGCTGGGGCGACCGGATAGTGGGGTGGTTCAGCTGCCTACTCTGGATGGCGAGGCACTACGCCCGTCATCTTCAGCCTTGGGGTTGTCTTAGACCCGTTGCTGACAATGGAGTCTCAGGTCTCTACTGTTAGCAGAACCGCCTTTTTCCATCTGCGGCAGGCTAGGCGGCTGACCCCCTATCTGTCTAGAGACGACCTAGCCACGGTTATCCAAGCCACTGTCATCTCGAGACTAGACTACTGTAATGCCCTTTACATTGGCTTGCCCTTGTCTGTGATTCGGACACTTAAGCTCGTCCAGAATGCCGCTGCGCGACTTCTCACTGGGGTGCCAGTGAGATGTCATATAACTTCCATCCTTCAGCAGCTTCATTGGCTTCCGGTTGAGCACCGATCACTTTCAAGGTGATGGTGTTAACTTTCAAGGCCTTGTATGGTCTGGGGCCGCTGTATCTGGGGGACCATCTCACCCCCTACCAACCCCAGAGATCACTCCGTTCTGAAGATCTGAACCTTCTCAAAGTGGCTAGTGTCACTGCCATCCATTTAATATCTACTCAGCGCAGAGCCTTTTCTGTTGTGGCGCCATACATTTGGAATACTTTGCCAACCGAAGTTCGTGCCTTGCAAGATTTGCCATCTTTTTGCAGGGCGTGCAAAACCTATTTGTTTCGGTTGGCATTCGATTGTTGAAATTTGTAATTCTGTTTTAGTTTAATTTGATGTTTTATCTCTGTTTTATGCTTTTATGTGGACTGTGAGCCGCTCCGAGCCCTCGGGGAGTGGCGGCATACAAGACCAAATAATAAATAAATAAATAAATTACCTTGGGTAGTCTGACCTGGCCACAGTAGTCCACGCTCTGGTTACATCCCAAATAGATTACTGCAACACACTCTATGTGGGGCTGCCTTTCAAGACGATTCGGAAACTTCAGCTAGTACAACAGTCGGCAGCCAGATTACTAACCGGTGCGACATACAGGGAACAGACCACCCCCTGTTATGCCAGCTCCACTGGCTGCCGGTCCATCTCCAAGCCAAGTTCAAAGTGCTGGTTTTGACCTATAAAGCTCTAAACGGTTCTGGCCCAGCTTACTTGTCCGAACGCATCCACCCCTACGTCCCACCTCGAAATCTAAGATCATCAGGGGAGGCCCTGCTCTCGCTCCCGTCTACAGCTCAAATACGCCTGGCGGGGACGAGTGCCTCCCTGCCTATGGAACACACTCTCAATGGAACTAAGATCGGCCCCCTCCCTCATGGCTTTCCGAAAGAAATTAAAGGCATGGTTCTGGGACCAGGCTTTTGCTCATTAGATGTAAGTAGCACTTTAAAGGGACAAATTACAATGGTGATATGACTGACGAGACTGGCTTACTGTTTTAATCTTTGTATGGTTTTCATTATGAGACTTTTCATTTGTGATTTTATTATGGTAATTTTTGTAATAGCCTCTTATCGGGGCTCAACGTAATGCCGTCCTGAGTCCCCCTTTGGGGGTTGAGAAGTGACGGATAGAAACGCGGGAAATAATAAATAAATCTTCGTACTGAGCCAAAGCAAAAGGGGAAGCGGCTTCAGGGGCTTCTCTTTGAGGGACGTCATCTCTACTTCAGTGGCCAGGGAATCTCAATGCTATGAGTGTCTGGAATTTGTAGTTTGGTGAGGCATTAGCAACCTTCGGCAGAGAAAGCTCAAGACCTTGTCAAATTACAGCCCCCACGACTTTATCTCAAGTACGGTTGACTTCATGAATTCCATCAGTGGAGGCATTAGCGGGTACGAGAGACAGGGCCTTCTCAGCGGTGGCCCCTCGGCTATGGAATGCCCTCCCTAGGGATATTAGATCGGCCCCCTCTCTTTATTTTGAAATTGTGAAAAATTGATAGAAAGTAATTTAAGAAATGATCCAGCATTTCATTGCATGCCCTTTCCTCCCAGGTAACCCCATTGGTGTGCCCTGCAATGCTGAAACTGCCACTAACCCGAACTTTCTTGCTTTGCTTTCTGCCCTAGATATTTTCTCTCAAATGTCTGATTCCAACGGAGTGATGGTCTTCTCAAAGTTTGACCAGTTTCTGAGAGAAGTCCTGAAGCTCCCGACAGCGGTGTTTGAAGGGCCTTCCTTTGGATACACAGAAAACTCGGTGCGAACCTGTTTCCCTCAACAAGTAAGTGCAGCTGGAGATGCTGGGTGCATCCGCACTGCAGAATGAAAGTGGTTTGACTCCATTTTAACCACCTTGACTCAATGGTAGGAAATTCTGGGAGACGTAGTTTGGTTGAGACATCCTCCCTCTTTGGTGGAGGAGGCTGAAGGCCTTGTCAAAGTACTTCTCCCAGGATCCCATGGCATTGAACCAGGGCGGTTCAAGCAGTTGTCAGAGGGTCTGCTGCCCTCCGCTTTCACCCCTTTTCCTTTTTGGAGAATTATCATTTTTAGAAAGGCATGGCCTTGGGAGATATCATAACCTTTTGGAAAATGGCATTCATTAGCCTTCAGAAGAGAAGGCTGAGAGGAGACATGACGAGGGCCATGTATAAATATGTGAGGGGAAGTCATAAGGAGGAGGGAGCAGGCTTCCTTTCTGCTGCCCTGGAGACTAGGACGCAATGGAGACATGGCTTCAAACGACAGGAAAGGAGATTCCATCTGAACATGAGGAAGAACTTCCTGACTGGGAGAGCCGTTCAGCAGTGGAACCCTCTGCCCCAGAGTGCAATTGAGGTTCCTTCTTTGGAGGCTTTTAAGCAGAGGCTGGATGGCCATCTATCGGGAGTGCTTTGAATGTGATTTTCCTGCTTCTTGGCAGTAGGGGGTTCTCAACAGTCAGTTCTTCATTTAGCAACATCCAATCCATTGGCATCACAGAAGGCCACTTCACTAGCAACAGCCTTTGTGGTACAAACAGACAAACAAACAAAACTTTGGGCATTTGTATATAGAATCATAGAACCATAGAGTTGGAAGAGACCTCATGGGTCATCCAGTCCAACCCCACTCTGCCAAGAAGCAGGACAATTGCATTCAAAGCCAGCCTCTGTTTCAAAGCCTCCAAAGGAGGAGCCTCCATCACCCTCTGGGGCAAAGAGTTCCACTGCTGAACAGCTCTCACAGTCAGATATAGATATAAATATAGATATCTCCAATGCCCAGGATTTCTTGCCAAATTATTTCCACCTAAACCTTAGGACGAACTTCCTGAGGGCACAAATGCTTTGACCAAGGAATAGAAATATGTGGGCTCTTCCTCTTCACTCAATGCTTTAAACAGAGGTGGGCATTTCTTATTTGTTTGGGCCTTTGGAATTCTTCCCAGATCAGTGGAGTCTTTGGTTTCAAAGACCGCCGAGACGGTGGCCAAGAACGTGGACTTTCCCTCTTCTGCAGATATGACTGCCTAACTAGAGGCAGAGGCTTCCTTACTGGATGGTTGGGATAATCTGCCCAAGTCAAGATCTGTGTCAAATAAGTGTTACGAAGCCCAATCCAATCAGAATAAATTATCTTTAAGCCGAGTGGATTTCAGCGGGAGAGGTTTCCACGTTTGCTTCACTTGAAAGGAGTTGCAAGGAGACCGTTCGCTTTGCTGCATGTTCAGAACGAGTTCCCTTACGTGAGGTGCCTTTTCTCTCTCCCTGAGTCTTTGCTTTCTTCTTCTCTGCAGAAAAAGGTGATGCTCAACATGTTTTTAGACACATTAATGGCTGACCCGCCGCCCCAGTGCCTTGTGTGGCTACCTCTCATGCACAGACTTTCCCATGTAGAAAACGGTAAGTGGGAGGAGGAGGACAACCTCGCTCCATTCCTCTTTGTGTGTCTTTGCTTTTCCTTCTGCTGAAGAACCTGGACTGTCACTTGAGAGTGTGGCTCCGCCAGGCCTGTTGGAAAAGAGGGGTGTGGGTCACTGAAACACCCACTCCATGTGACCTTGAGTGCCCCTTCGGGGTCTCTTCATGTGAGAGAAAAGCCCTGAGGCTCAGCTGGAGGTTTTCACTGTGAGAAATGTTAAAAATTAACTAGGTATATTTAATTACTAAAATGTGAGTCAAATACTGAAAGTGTTAAATGGATACAATGACTCAGCAAAAGCTGCAGTTCTATATAAGCAGGTGTGCCTGTACCTTAGTAGCCGTCAGTTTGAGGTAAACCTCAGTGGGAGAAAGGTCTCAGTCTGTGGAAGGCCTCAGTCTGTGAGAGAAGGCCTCAGAGTGTGAGGTATGCTTCAGTCTGTGAGAGAAGGCCTCACAGTATGAAGAAAGCCTTAGCCTGTTAGAGAAGCTTCAGTGTGAGGTAGGCCTTAGTCTGTGAGAAGGCCTCAGCATGTGAGGTAGGCTTTAGTCTGTGAGAGAAGCTTCAGTGTGAAGTAGGACTTAGTCTGTGAGAAGGCCTCACTCTGTTAAGCTTCAGTGTGAGGTAGGCCTTCGGCTGTGAAAGAGGCTTCAGTGTGAGATAGGCCTTAGTCTGTGAGAAGGCCTCAGAGTATGAGGTAGGCTTTAGTCTGTGAGAGAAGGCCTCACAGTATGAAGAAAGCTTTAGCCTGTTAGAGAAGCTTCAGTGTGAGGTAGGCCTTAGTCTGTGAGAAGGCCTCAGAGTGTAAGGTAGGCTTTAGTCTGTGAGAAGGCCTCAGCATGTGAGGTAGGCTTTAGTCTGTGAGAGAAGCTTCAGTGTGAAGTAGGCCTTAGTCTGTGAGAAGGCCTCAGAGTGTGAGATAGGCTTTAGTCTGTGAGAGAAGGCCTCACAGTGTGAAGAAGGCCTTAGTCTGTTAGAGAAGCTTCAGGGTGAGGTAGTACTTAGTCTGTGAGAAGGCCTCACTCTGTTAAGCTTCAGTGTGAGGTAGGCCTTCGGCTGTGAAAGAAGGCCTCACAGTGTGAGATAGGCCTTAGTCTGTGAGAAGGCCTCAGAGTGTGAGGTAGGCTTTAGTCTGTGAGAGAAGGCCTCAGAGTGTGAAGAAGGTCTTAGTCTATTAGAGAAGCTTCAGTGTGAGGTAGGCCTTAGTATGTGAGAAGGCCTCAGAGTGTGTGAGATAGGCTTTAGTCTGTGAGAGAAGGCCTCACAGTGTGAAGAAGGCCTTAGTCTGTTAGAGAAGCTTCAGGGTGAGGTAGTACTTAGTCTGTGAGAAGGCCTCACTCTGTGAAGAAGGTCTTAGTCTGTTAAGGAAGCTTCAGTGTGAGGTAGGCCTTAGTCTGTGAGAAGGCCTCAGAGTGTGAGATAGGCTTTAGTCTGAGAGAAGGCCTCACAGTGTGAAGGCCTTAGTCTGTTAGAGAAGCTTCAGGGTGAGGTAGTACTTAGTCTGTGAGAAGGCCTCACTCTGTGAAGAAGGTCTTAGTCTGTTAAGGAAGCTTCAGTGTGAGGTAGGCCTTAGTCTGTGAGAAGGCCTCAGAGTGTGAGATAGGCTTTAGTCTGTGAGAGAAGGCCTCACAGTGTGAAGAAGGCCTTAGTCTGTTAGTGAAGCTTCAGGGTGAGGTAGTACTTAGTCTGTGAGAAGGCCTCACTCTGTGAAGAAGGTCTTAGTCTGTTAAGGAAGCTTCAGTGTGAGGTAGGCCTTAGTCTGTGAGAAGGCCTCAGAGTGTGAGATAGGCTTTAGTCTGTGAGAGAAGGCCTCACAGTGTGAAGGCCTTAGTCTGTTAGAGAAGCTTCAGGGTGAGGTAGTACTTAGTCTGTGAGAAGGCCTCACTCTGTGAAGAAGGTCTTAGTCTGTTAAGGAAGCTTCAGTGTGAGGTAGGCCTTAGTCTGTGAGAAGGCCTCAGAGTGTGAGATAGGCTTTAGTCTGTGAGAGAAGGCCTCACAGTGTGAAGAAGGCCTTAGTCTGTTAGAGAAGCTTCAGGGTGAGGTAGTACTTAGTCTGTGAGAAGGCCTCACTCTGTGAAGAAGGTCTTAGTCTGTTAAGGAAGCTTCAGTGTGAGGTAGGCCTTAGTCTGTGAGAAGGCCTCAGAGTGTGAGATAGGCTTTAGTCTGTGAGAGAAGGCCTCACAGTGTGAAGGCCTTAGTCTGTTAGAGAAGCTTCAGGGTGAGGTAGTACTTAGTCTGTGAGAAGGCCTCACTCTGTGAAGAAGGTCTTAGTCTGTTAAGGAAGCTTCAGTGTGAGGTAGGCCTTAGTCTGTGAGAAGGCCTCAGAGTGTGAGATAGGCTTTAGTCTGTGAGAGAAGGCCTCACAGTGTGAAGAAGGCCTTAGTCTGTTAGAGAAGCTTCAGGGTGAGGTAGTACTTAGTCTGTGAGAAGGCCTCACTCTGTGAAGAAGGTCTTAGTCTGTTAAGGAAGCTTCAGTGTGAGGTAGGCCTTCGTCTGTGAGAGAAGGCCTCACAGTGTGAAGAAGGTCTTCGTCTGTTAGATGTCTCTGCAAAGGATTTGATGGTGATCAAGCAAGTGGAGTATAGATGCCTGTGGAATGTCCAGGTTGGCTGAATAGTGTTAGGTGAGTGGGGTTATTAACAAAAGAGACCCCCCCCCCCAATAAATGTACAGCAGAATAACTTATTAGCAGCAGTGTGACTCAGCACCAATATCCAAAAGTGATGAAATGAACAAAAAGCAATGATATCTCTTCCTTAAGAGGCTTTTCTTTATAGCAAAATAATATGGTTGCCATATTTACAAGAACAAGGTTTCCATAACGCAGATAAAGTTCTTTACACTTCCTTCTTTGCTTCTACGCGGGGCTATTTTCTCATGCAGATAAACATCTTCACTCTCACAGGGCTTCCTCTCACACCAAAGTTACACAGGAGCTTCACACAGTAGGGTTTTTTTTACACACAGCAGCCTTCACACTGGAGCTCCCTCACTGAAGCTTCTCACACCAGGCCTACTAACACTGAGGCCTACCGCACACTGAGGCCTTTCTCCCACTGAGTCCTTCTCACACGGAGGGCTCTCACAGACAGGCAAACTAAGACTGAGGCCTACTAACACACTGAGGCCTACTAGCACACTGAGGCCCTTCTCCCACAGAGACCTCTCACATACTGAGGGCTACTAACCTCACATTTTTGTAATTAAAAATACCTAGTTAATTTTGAATATTTCTGACAAAAAAAACTATTCTGTTAAAGGGTGCAATTAGTAAGCTTGATTTGCAAGTTGAGTGGGACCCACCCATTGGCATGTGAGTAACCATGAAGATCACATAGTCAGTTAAGGAGGGCATCTGCCTAGAAGTAGCCTGGCCTTTGTCCCCTTTGAATTGTTTACTGCCTAGAGACATCCTTTGCCTGGGTGATGTTTACTAGCACTTGATTGTTTGGTTCTTGGAGACCTGTGCCTATGTGATGTTCATTATTTATTGTCTTGATTCTGCTGTTTCTTGATACTGGTAGCCAAGTTTTGTTCCTTTTCATGGTCTCTTCCTTCTCTGGGTTTCCCCTGGTGCTGACCCTGCCTCCCCCGCTCTTCTTTGCCAGTCTTCCATCCGGTGGAGTGCTCTTACTGCCGGTGCGAGAGCATGATGGGCTTCCGGTACCGGTGCCAGCAGTGCCACAACTACCAGCTCTGCCAGAACTGCTTTTGGCGCGGCCACGCCAACGGACCCCACAGCAACCAGCACCAGATGAAGGAGCACTCCTCTTGGGTAAGCCCCTCTCTTTTGCTTGTTTCCCTTGAGGAAGAGCTGGTGCCAAAGCAGAAGAGCAGAGGAAGATTCTTGTGACTCTAAAACAGGCTCACAACTGCTGCGTCAGTAACTGGATTGGAACGTTTCTTAGTCATATGAGAGCAGTCTGGGCTGTGGGGCATCGAATTGCTGCTGATGTAAGCCGCCCTGAGTCCCCCTTCGGGGGTAGAAAAGGGCGGGGTACAAGTCCTCTAAATAATAAATAATAAGAATGCCACTAAAGCTGCCACAACAGCTGCAGATTTCACTGCCAAAGTGTGGGATGGTGTGTCAGGGGGATGACTTAATCACCTTGGTTCACAAGCATATTATTAAATCTGTGGACTTCACTTGGGACAGCAATGATCTACTGATAGGTGGACAAGATAAGTTTTTGCATATCGATGACTTAAGTAAACCAGAAGCAGAATCTCAAGTGGTCAGTGGCCATGCATCAGATATTAAAAGGCTCTGCGGAGCAGTGATGACACACAAATTCTTTCAGCAGATGACAATGCTGCACTAGAGCCCTGGAACACCTTTTGTTGTAGTTGAGTCTGAGGCTGAAAGAGAGGAGTCTGTAGTTAGAAACACAAAACAGTCTACTCGTGAGCAAGAGTCAGATGAGGAGCAAGAAAGGAAGAGATTAAGGTAAATACTTAGCGATTCTTCTGGGTATGAAACGTTTCTGGGTTTTTTGGAGGACGATGGGAGTGGGGACAAGTCATTGGGAGCTAGGAATGAGGTGTCACAGAGAACTGAAGGAGAATCTAGTGATATGTATTGGATTGATGTGCAACAGATACGGGATATCTGCTTAGAACCCACCAGCAGTGATTCATTTGCGGGGTTCACAGGAGATGGGGAATGGGGTAATGGGAATGGGACTCATGGGGACTGTTGGGGAGAGTTAAGTCGCCGCAGGACACTTATTGCCTGGAGAGAGAGAAGGGGTGGCACGGGTGGAGATGCTGGTAGCTGAAAGAGATGGGGAAGGGGCGTTGGCGCAATTAACCATTGGTTGCAGCTGGCAAGGCATTGTTCTTGCCATCCAGGCTGCTGTCTTCTGTTCTGGATCACTGCTGGACTAACCGTTTGACTGGCTGTGGACGTGGAATTCTGGTATTGTATTCCTTGGGTTTCCGCATCTGTCTATCCTATCTCCGGCTGCTCTACCTTAAATCCCTTCTGTGCTAGATCTTGCTGATCCTCCGTTTTGGGACTCCGGTTTGACCTGACTTCGCTACTTCGTCTGCATTCCTCCTGGCTTGATTAAAGGACCGTTTGGGCACTTCTACTCCTTCTGCATTCCTCCCGGCTTGACTAAAGGAACATTTGACGCTTCTATTCCGTTTGCTTTCTGCCTGGCTGGTTGTGACCTGGGATTGATTTTGCACACTCTCACAGCCTTATTTTCTTTTGTAAAGAAGTCAGAACTGGGTGTTTACTTTCTGTTGGATTTCTTTATCAACTTGCTGTGCCTCTAGACACATTTGAGACGCAGTGGGCAAGTTTGGGACTCCTGTGAATAAACTTTACTGTGCCTGGCTTCTTAAGGTAGTCTGGATCACGACACCTTTTCACCACTAAGCACACTCTGTCCAGGTAATCTAGTAAATAAAAGTTTATTAAGAGAAGAGTATATAAAGAATAAACAAATCTAAAAAGGAGAATCAAAGTTCAAAAAATTATTTCCAAGACACCTAAGATGTTTGGATATCATCAGCCAGTACACCAATGCCTTAAATCAAGAAACAGCTTCCTAAGATCTACAGAGACACTCTCAGGAACACCTCAGCAAGTGAGAGTCCAAAAGTGGGAGGTGCCAACCCAGAACCTCAATCAGTGGCTCATATTGGATGAGAGACTCCCTCCTGGGTACACAGAAGACCGGGCAACTTGGAAGGCATTGAACACGCTGTGCTCGGGCACTACGAGATGCAGAGTCAACCTTCAGAAATCGGGCTACAAAGTGGAGTCCACGGCATGCGAGTGTGGAGAAGAGCAAACCACAGATCACTTACAACATTGCAGCCTGAGCCCTGCCACATGCACACAACAGAGGACCTTCTCACAGCAACACCAGAGGCACTCCAAGTGGCCAGCTCCTGGTCCAAGGACATTTAGTATGCCAAGTGTTTAAACGTTGTTTGTGTTTTTAAATACATTACAACTGTACCCTCAATTTGCTTATGACACGATAGATAGATAAATAAATAACAGAGACAGGTTGGCCATCTGTCGGGGGTGCCTTGAATGGGATTTTCCTGCTTCTTAGCAAAATGGGTTTGGATTGGATGGCCTGCGAGGTCTCTTCCAACTCTAGGATGCTATGATTCTAAGTTAAGGCTTGAACGTCCCCATTGTTAATGACACCACATGGACACTCTGAGAAAGCAGCAGTGCGTGCAGCAACCTCCTGGGCTGCACACTGAACCAGGGGGCAAGGAATGGCAGTCACCAATGAGAATGCTTTGGAACTGATTGTCTGCTAAGGAAATTGAGCGTATTGAATAAGATGAGCAGTAACCATTTTTGCTGTCTTCTAGCACCACTGGCTGTATGTCGGATTGTGACCTGGCAGCCAAGGCCCAGTTTCTCCAACTTAGATTTAGTGTATATCCTTGAGTATAAGCAGACCCGAATATAAGCCGAGGCACCTAAATTTACCACAAAAAACTGGGAAAATGTATTGACTCGAACATAAGCCTAGGATGGGAAATGCAGCAGCTACTAGTCAATTTCAAAATAAGAACAGATGCCAATAAAATTACATTAATCGAGGCATCAGTAGGTTAAATGTGTTTGAATATTTAAATAAAACTAATTTAAGATAAGACTGCCCAACTCTGATTAAACCATTATTCTAACCTTCTTCGATGTAAATGTGCTTATGTATCCTTCCAATAATAATAGAGTAAAATAATAAATGTAATAATAATAATACAACAACCAGCATAGTGATTTTGTTTGCTGTGTCCTAATCTTGTTATGTTTCAAATAATAATAGAGTAAAATAATAGAAATTTAATAATAACAATAATAAAAGAATAAAATAATAAATGTAGTAATAACAATAAATTAAAATAATAAATGTAATAATCATAGAGTAAAATGATAAATGTAACAACAACAACAAGAGTAAAATAATAAATAACATTGACTTGAGTATAAGCCGAGGAGGACCTTTTCAGCCTACAAAAAGGGCTGAAAAACTAAGCTTATACTTGAGTATATACAGTACTCCTCGTTGTGTTTATTACTAGGATAAATCAATTAGCTTCTAACAGTGAGTCGCAACTGCTTATAAAGGGCCCGGCTCTTTCAAGCTCTCCTTCCTTTGGCTTTTCCAACCCTCTTTGCCCTTCTCCAAAGCCACTTAGGACAAATTGGAAGCCAATTGGGGGGAACGGATGGACGGGCAGACATGGCTTGAAATTGACAACATGCAAAACAAAATTAAAGGATCAAGGCAATTCTATAATAGAAAACATGAAAAAGAGAGTCAAACATACAGTGCTGTTAAACTCATGCACATTTACACACGTACGCAACCATTGCCAAGTTCAAGTTCACTGTTTCAGTGAGATGGGATTTTTACAGCCATTCATCACCAAATGCCTTTCACAACAAAAATAGACCTTTAATTTCTCTGCAAAAGGAAAGCAGGGCGGATCCCGCTCTGGCTCCTCTTCCTCCAGCAGGGGGCAGAAGTGGTCCAAATCCAGGATGTAGCATCTTGTTTTTCCACCTCTGGGTGGGATTTGAGATCTTTGAACAGAAGCCGGTGTGAAGTCCACCTCCACCTCACTCTGCTGTCAGCCTCTTTCCGCCTGTGCCCATGGCAGTTTTGCTAAAATGAGGGATAGGGAGCATCTGGTGCAAGACTTGTAACAGTTGCATTGAGCAGAAATAAAGAGAGGTGTTTATTCGTCCTTAATATTAATCATTATAACCCCTGTACTGGCAGGACGGAAGACTGACAGGTTGCAGGTTCGAATCTGGGGAGAGAGAGGATGAGCTCCCTCTATCAGCTCCAGCTCCTCAGGCGGAGACATGAGAGAAGCTTCCCACAAGGATGATAAAACATCTGGGCATCCCGTGGGCAACATCCTTGGAGATGGCTAATTCTCTCACGCCAGAAGCGACTTGCAGTTTCTCAAGTCGCTCGTGGCACAACAACAAAAAAATCATTCTTATATTGACCTCTTCTCCAAAAGGCGAATGTATGTTGATTATTATTATTATTTACTCTATTTACACCCCGCCCTTTTCACCCCGAAGGGGACTTTGGGCAGTTTACAAACTACAGCAAAAATTAAATGCCACATCATAACATAACGATAAACATACCATATAAAATGATAAAACAGTTAAAACATAAAAACAGTAATGCTGATTAAATACTTACAAAATGCCGAGTCATGATTTCCAAACTTCTTAGTTTTCCCATAGTTATTTATTTATTTAAATTAAATATAGGAAATAAATAAATATTCAGATTGCTAGGATAGAATGATATAGTAACTAAAGCCCTCCCTCCCTAACCCTCTCTTGATTTGGTTTGTTCCCATTTTCCTTGACAAATATATATTCTAGGAATTTGCCCCACATTGCTTTAAAATCATTTCTTTTTTATTAATCCCCTTTTTGCATTTTATTCCTCAAGTCAGTTTATCCTCGTGTCTTTCAAGACAAGTTTGGTGGAACACGGTTTACACGCGTCACCATTGTTGTTGTCATCATCATCATCTCCTGCTAACAATAACAGATTAAAGACCTGGCAATACTTTTATTATCGTCCTGAAACTCATATGCATTGTTTATATAGCGTCATTAGCATACATGAGGCTTAGCAAAGCAAAGCAAAACAAAACAAAAGAGCCAGCCCTGTCAAAGGCTTACAATTTGTTGTGTGTGCATGTGCCTTCAAGATCCTTCCTTCTGAGGGTTTATTGGGAGATATGGTTTTGCCAGGTTTTTTCCCTCAGAAATATACTGCTGAAATACATCCTATATTGTCATAATACCCAACAACGCCCCAAACCCCTTTCCTATATACCTTTGTAGCACGACTTGCAGTATCTGATAGTCACTGGCGGTCTTGCATCCAATAACTAAACAATACTGACTCTGCTGAGCTTCCAGGATCAGGTGGAAGCTAAATACCCAATATATATAGAAGTGTGTGTTTGTGTATTATTAATAATAATTTATCCTATTTATACCCCCACCTTTCTCTATCCCAAAGGGGACTCAGGGTGGCTTACAACAGAGGCAATTATTCAATGCCTTAAACACATACAATTCTAGTAACATTAAAATTAAATTAAAACTAATACATATTAAGCATTTAAAACGCTTCAATTCCCTAAAGGCATCAGATCCTGATTCTGGGTCTGATATATGTACATACGAATGCAAACACACATATAGGTATGTGCAGGCGGGGGAAGGAAAGAGTGATACAAATGCAAAACGAATGCAGTGCAACCATAAAACAAATTATTGAGATGGAAATACAAGAACCAGTACACATGTCTGTGCAGCAAACTGACGAACGCATATCATCAAAATATACAAGGCTATACGATAATGATCATTGTTTATTTATATCCCGCTTTTTCTCTCCACCAGGAGACTCAAAGCGGCTTACATTAAAAGCATTTCAATACAATTTAAAATATACAAGTATACAAACATTAAAACAGAATTAAATATCATTGGAATTTTAAAAAATTCAATTAAAATCCATTAAAAATATTCAAAACTGAAAACCTAAATTCTCCCAGGTGATGTTTGTAATAGGAGAAGGTGGGTTTAGCATGGAGAGAGAGTTCCTTGCTGGTGGCACCTGGGCTGTGTATTAACACCTAGAAAGGCTCTAGAACAAAAATAATACCTAGGAGAACTCACCTGGTTGTCACCTACTTGTCACTTTGTTCTGGCACCACCTCCCTAAAATTTTTTTTTTACTAGTAACTCTTTTATTCAGAAGACAAGAACATAGCAATAATAATAATCATCAAACAAAAAGAATTGTTGCAAGATGGAAGTTCTCTACCAGCCCGCACCATAGGAAGAACACCACCATCCCCACGTCAGCATAGGCAAATCTATGCTTAAGTTCACCTACCTGGGAAGCATCATCTCTTCAGGCACCAAGATTGATAAAGAGATAGATCACAGACTAACAAAGGCATATAGTGCATTCGGAAGGCTTCACAAGATGGTCTGGAGCAACAAGAACCTGAGGCAAAGCACCAAAATCAGTGTGTACTGTCTATTCTCCTATATGGATCTGAAACATGGATCACCTATCGCCAACACCTACGAATTCTTGAACGCTTTCATCAGCGTTGTCTTCACACAATCCTAAATATACACTGAACCGACTATGTGACAAATGTTGCTGTCCTTGAGCAAGCAGGGATCACCAGCGTTGAGGCCATGCTATTGAGAACACAGCAGCGCTGGGCAGGGCACATCTCTAGGATGGAGGACTGCTGCCTCCCAAAGATACTACTCTATGGTGAACTCGCCACGGGTCAGCGGAAGAGAGGCGTCCCAAAAAAGAGATATAAGGACTCCCTGAAACAGCATCTCAGGCTTGGCCAGACTGATCACCAACAATGATCCACCCTGGCCTCACATCGGGAGGCACGGAGACGCACTATCCATAATGCTGCGGCTTCTTTCGAAAAGACACGCCAAACGAGTCTCATAGAGAAACGACAACACAGAAAGAACCGCAACGTGGAAACAACATCACCCAAGGAGCCTTTCCGCTGTGCTTTCTGCACCCGGACTTGCCTATCTCGGATTGGCCTTCTTAGTCATCAACGCACTTGTAGAAAGCGCGGGATGAGTCCTTCCTGAATCTGAATCTTCGTTCACGAAGAAAAGCCATTCATTCTTAATGCTAAAACTACGCAGCTAACGAACTACTACGATAAACTAAAAATACTGAACCAGAAGCAAGCACACACATACTACAGACAGACACAAACTCTGCTAACAAATGAAGAAACAAAGGGACAGTTCTACGAACCTCACATTCACTAGGGTTGCTACTTTTTGATATAAGAAATAAGGGACATTTACCTAAAAATACGGGATTTTTCGCAAAAATAAGGGACACTTCATTAAAACTTGAATATAGAGAAAGGTTTAAATAGTAGGCTGCCCACTTTTTTCTTGAAATGGTTGGGGTTGCAGGAAGAAATGGACAAATTCCTAAATCACCCCCCAAAAGGCAGTAAACCTAACTGACCTGCTCCCTGATAAGTTTCAACGCTGAACTGAATCTTCTCTCGGCTCTGGGCCTGGCTCTCTCTTTCTCTTGCTCTCTCGGTGTCGTCCTGCTCTCAGCTCAGCCTTGTGGTGTCTCTGCTGCTCTCACCTCTCTTCCGTGTGCACACTTCCTGGTGGCCTGCCCTCATTGGCTGACCTGAGCAGAGCCTGCCATAGGGCAGGGGGTAGGCCAGGAAGAAGGTGGATGCTGGCCTGGCGGTGCAGCAAGGTAATGCTTGTGGCCGGGCAAGCGCACCGCTGCTGGGACTGCTCTGCTGCCTGCTGTCCCTGTGAGTGAGTGCAAGGCGAGCGAGTGCAAGGCGAGCGAGTGCAAGCGCCACGGAGAAGCTGCTGGCAGTGCGGTGGTGCTCACTGCTGGCCTGGCCTCGCCTCCTGCTGCCACCTGTCCTGTCCTGTCAATATGGGACAGAAGCTGAAAATACGGGACACGAAATTCAGAGCAAAAATACGGGACGGCCCGTATAATACAGGACAGGTGGCAACCCTATGATGGCTGTGCTTTGGAAGTGCATTTACTGTGTGCATCACAAAATGGGGCTGGACTGGATGACCTCTGGAGGTCCCTTCCAACTCTAGACTTCTGTACCGGCCGATAGGAATTGTGGGAGTTGAAGTCCAAAACACCTGGAAGAGGGCCAAAGTTGGGCCTGATCTAGGGCATACAAAATCCAAATGCACATATACAGAGGATGAGGGATGCTTGGATGAACCGTTCTGCCTAGCAAACCTGTCAAGCTTCTTCCCAGGAAGAGCAGACACGATGAATGTTGAAGCTGCAACGAGGGACACACAGTGGGCTCCTCCACCCCATTCTTCTTGGTAATGCCAAGCGACAGGCGCTTGAACATGCCATTCTTCAGCTATTTTTGCAACGTTTTCCTATCTGCGGCTGAATCCAACCTGGCGTTTGGCAAATTGGCGCTCTCTGGAAAGGCCTTTGGACTGAATGCAAAGGTGGCACTCAAAACAGTCAAACGTTTTCCATTTCAAATAGAAATAAATTAATTGAGACATTGATTTCACTTGTCCTTCCAGAAACATAGACTCATAGAATCCTTGAGTTGGAAGAGACCTGGTGGGCCATCATCAAGTCCAACCCCATTCTGCCAAGAAGCAGGAACATTGCATTCAAAGCACCCCCAACTGATGGCCATCCAGCCACTGCTTCAAAGCCTCCAAAGAAGGAGCCTCCACCACACTCTGGGGCAGAGAGTTCCACTACTGAACAGCTCTCTCTCACAACCAGGAAGTTCATTCTCATGTTCAGATGGAATCTGCTTTCCTGTAGTTTGAGGACATTGTTTCCAGGGCAGCAGAAAGGAAGCCTGCTCTCTCTTCCCTATGACTTTTGATCCATGTCTCCCATCATGTCTTCTCTCTCTCCGCCTTCTCTTCTTCAGGCTAAACATGCCCAGCTCTTTCAGCCGCTCCTCATAGGGCTTGTTCTCCAGACCCTTGATCCTTTGAGTCACCCTCTTCCAGCTTAGAGTCAACATCTCCCGTCAATTGCCGTGCCCAGAATTGGACACAGTGTAACTCCAGGTGTGGTCTGACCAAGGCAGAATAGAATAGAGTGGGAGCATGACTTCCCTGGATCTAGGCACTAGATTCCTATTTACGCAGGCCAAAATCCCATTGGGTTTTTTTGCTACTGCATGACATTGTTGGCTCATGTTAACTTTCCTCCAAACGAGGACTCCCAGATCTTTTTCACCTACTGCTCTCGAGCCAGGCATCGTCCTCCCATTCTGTATCTTTGCATTTCATTTTTTTCTGCCTAAGTGGAGTCTCTTGCATTTGTCCCTATTGGACTTAATTGTATTCGTTTTGGCCTATCATCTCTCTCATCTGTTGAGACCATTTTGAATTCTGCTCCTGTGTTCTGGAGTATTAGCTATCCCTCCCAATTTGGTGTTGTCTGCAAATTTGATGATCATGGCCAAACAGCCTGAAAACTCACAGCGACCCAATGATTGCAGCCACGAAAGCCTTCGACAACACCTTCAAATACAATTTAACATCCATAAAATATACAAACATCAAAATAGAATTACCATATTTACTCGAGTATAAGCCGACCCGAATATAAGCTGAGGCACCCAATTTTACCACAAAAAACTGGGAAAACTGATTGACTCAAGTATAAGCCGAGGGTGGAAAATGCAGCAGCTAAGGATAAATTTCAAAATAAAAATAGATACCAATACAATGACATTGAGACATCAGGAGGTTAAATGTTTTTGAATATTTACATAAAACTGAAGTTTAAGATAAAACTCTCCAACTCTGATTAAACCATTATTCTAACCTTCTTCAATGTAAATGTGCTTAAGTATCCTCCCAATAATAATAAAGAGAAGAAAATCATAAATGTTATAATAATAATAATAGAGTAAAATAAGGGAAACATAATAACAGTAATTATTATGACCGTCCAAGCGACGGTCATCTTGAGGTTAGACTACTGTAACAGCCTCTACATAGGCCTTCCCTTGTCAGCGATTCGGAAACTCAAGCTGGTGCAAAATGCTGCAGCTCGCTTGCTGGCGGGAGCGCCGGCAAGAGACCACATCACGCCCATTCTACGGCAATTGCACTGGCTTCCAATTGAGTACCGAATTGTCTTCAAGGTGTTGGTTCTGACCTTCAAGGCCTTACATGGTCTGGGGCCAGTGTATCTGAGGGACCGCCTCACCCCGTATGTTCCCCTGAGATCACTGCGCTCGGAAGAGCGCAACCTTTTAACGGTACCATCTGTCCGCTCCTGCCATCTCTCCAGCACGAGGCAACGAGCCTTTTCAGTCGCTGCCCCAATGCTCTGGAATGTATTGCCAGATGATGTCCGGGCTATGGCGAAGCTTATCCCATTCCGGAGGGCCTGCAAAACTGTATTGTTCAGAATTGCCTTTGATTGATGCCCCTGGAGATTGTAACTGTCTGCTTTTACTGTTGTTGCATCATTTGCAACTTTTATTCATGTCGTTTTTATGATGTATCACTGTTTTACAGTGCATTTTAACATGTATGTAAACCGCCCCGAGCCAGCCGGGAGGGGCGGAATATAAGATTGAACAAATAAATAAATAAATAATAAAGTAAAATAATAAATGTAATAATAACAGCAATAATAAAGTAAAATAATAACTATAAGAATAATAATAAATAGAGTAAAATAATAAATGTAAAATAATAATAACAACAACAGAGTAAAATAATAAATAACCTTGACTCGAGTATAAGCCGAGGCAGACTTTTTCCGCCTACAAAAAGGGGTGAAAACTAGGCTTATACTCGAGTATATACAGTAATTATTAATGGTATTAATTAAAAATTATGAGTTAAAATCCATAAAACTGATTAGAAACATCTTCAAAGCTAACACCACCTCACCCTGACTTGATCTTTAAACACTACTTCTTTAACCACAGTAAAGTCTCTCTTTCTGATTTCACACTGCACTGCCCTTTAGAGGGCCCTTCCCAGCAATGGAAGGGACCTCTAAAGGCCATCCAGTCTAACCTCTTTCTTCTGCTAGGCTTTTGATGCTTTTGGTGGCCCTTCCCTGGACATCTTGTTCATCTCCTCCTCAAATGGTTTTGCCCAGAGAGCAGCCCTTGTATTTCTGAGGGTTTTCTGAAGAGGCCCCGGAAGCCCCGAAGAGTCACTTTGGCAGAACAAGCCCTTGACTCTCATCTTTGGCTTTCATCCCTCCAAAGGAGGCTTCCTCTGAAAGGGCCCTTTTGTATGAACACAGGCTCTTAAGAGGAAGGAAGCCCTTTGAGTGCCAAGCAAATCCACAAGGCTCCTAAGCCGCAGTGAGCGCTTGGGTTGTGCTCGGCTCCTTTTAGCCCAGCCTGATTTGGTGCCTTGCTTTCCTCTCCCTGCACTGGACTGGGCATCCTCTGTTTTCTGATGGCCTGCAAGGATCACTTTCCTTCCTACCAGGGCGTTGCCAGAAAGCCTGGCCTCAATCCCAGGGAAGAGTCTGGAGCAGGTCATGAAAGAGGCAGCCTGCGATCACTCAGAAAGGAATGCGGTGATTGCTCAAAGTTAACATGGGTTTCTCAAAAACACGTCATGCCAGGCTCATGTCCTCTCTGTTTTCGTTAGAATTACAACCTTGGCAGATGCAGGAAATGCGATGGATGGAGTGTATCTTGATTTCAGGAAGGTCTTCGGCAAGATCACACATGACCTTCTGGCAAGCAAACTTGTCAAATATGGGCTAAGCAAGGCTACTATTAGGTGTGTCTGGAATTGGTTAAGTCAATGTTTCCCAACCTTTTTTGAGCCATGGCACACTTTTAACATTTAAAAAATCCGGGGGCAAACTATCAACCAAAATGACACTCGAAGACAGTGAAGAACGGCTGGGGGACGGTGACCTACTGGGAGCAGCTGCTGGAAGTGCCAAAGCCGGGGGAGGAGCCAGGTTGTGCCATGCCCCGCCCCCTTCCTGGCTTCAGTACTCCCACAGCTTCACCAGCCTTGAGGGGGCAGTGCCAAGCCAGCATTGTGCTGGCTCTGCCACCGCTGGCTTGGCACTGCCCCCTCGAGGTTGGTGAAGCTGTGGGAGTGCTGAAGCCGAGGAAAGGGGGCGGAGCCAGGCCGGGCCATGCCTCGGCCCCTCCCCCCCGGCTTCAGCTCTCCCACAGAGGAGAAGCATGAGCGGATTGGAGGCTGGCTGGGGAAACGGCCGAAGGAGGCGGCGCCCCGGCCGCTTCTTCTTTTTCTTCGCCGCCGCCCGGCTGTTGCTCCTCCTCCCCCAAGCAGCAGGAGTTCAGCAGGAGGAGGGGGGGAGGAAGGGGGGCAGAGAGCTTTTCCCGCGGCACACCTGATGATTGCTGATGGCACACTAGTGTGCCATGGCACACTGGTTGAAAAACACTGGGTTAAGTGACCAAACCCAAAGACCTGCATCAAGAGGAGTATAGTGCCTAGATCCAGGGAAGTCATGGTCCCCATGCTCTATTCTGCCTTGGTCAGACCACACCTAGAATACTGTGTCCAGTTTTGGGTTCCACAATTGAAGGGAGATGTTAACAAGCTGGAATGTGTCCAGAGGAGGATGACTCAAATGATCAAGGGCCTAGAGAACAAGCCCCATGAGGAACAGCTTCAAGAGCTGGGCATGTTTAGCCTGAAGAAGAGAAGGCTGAGAGGAGACATGATAACCATGTATAAATATGTCATGGGGAGGAGGGAGCAAGCTTGTTTTCTGCTGCCCTGGAGATTAGGACGCAATGGAACCATGGCTTTAAACCACAAGAAAGGAGATTCCATCTGAACATGAGGAAGAGCTTCCTGACTGTGAGAGCTGTTCAGTAGTGGAACTCTCTGCCCCGGAGTGTGGGGGAGGCTTTGAAGCTAGATGGCCATCTATTGAGGGTGCTTTGAATGTGATTTTCCCACTTCCTGATTGGCAGAATGGGGTTGGACTGGATGGATGATCTCCTCCAACTCTAGGATTCTATGATTCTGCACAGAAAATCATGGGCTGCCCCTTTTCTCCCCTCCTTGTAAGAACTTGATCAGTCCCGCAGCCTTAAGGAAGCTCGGAGCATTCTTGGGGAATCCATCCCACCTGGAATATTCTTTTTTTGAATTATTTCCATCTGGCAGATGGTACAGGGTGACAAAGAAAAGGACAAACAGACTAAGAGGCAGCTTTTATCCTAGAGCTGTAGCTAATAGCTATGTTGAACTCAATGGTTTCGCATTGATGTGGCATTGGGAGTTGTGCGGTGGTGGTTGGGGTGTGGAGGAAGGGTGTGCTGTTTTGTGATGTGTGCTGGGGAAGGCATGCAATTTCATTGTGAAATGGCACAGTGACAATAAAACGATTCTATTTTATTCTATTCGATGGAGCGGCTGTGCTCATAATAATTCCTGCCTCTGCTTTTGCTTTTGCCTGAAACCTTAGAAATCGCCTGCCAAGAAGCTGAGCCATGCCATCAGCAAGTCCCTGGGCTGCGTGCCCAGCAGGGAGCCCCCACACCCCGTCTATCCCGAGGAGCCCGAGAAGCCCCTGGACCTGGCCCACATCGTGTGAGTAGGACACCTTTCCATCTGCTTCTGTGTGTTTGGGAAAGGTTTCATTGACTAGGCTAGGCATGGGGCAACTTTGGCCCTACCTCCTGGTGTTTTGGACTCCAACTCCCACAATTCCTAACATCCGGCAGGCTGTTGGGAATTGTGGGAGTTGGAGTCCAAAACACCTGGAGGACCCAAGTTTGCTTATGCGTTTGCTTATCTGTAACTTGGATTTATTTGACTTTGAAAGATCAGATTTCTGATTGGTCTCCATAGTATGCCCTTCTGTGGTGATGCGAGGACCCTTGTGTGTGGGGTGTCTACATTGGATTCTCCCAAATGTTATTGTTTTTACAATGGTTGTGATGCAAGGACAATCTTCTGAAAGTATGGACCATTGCTGATTATTATTTTAACTCTCTGTGTGTCCCTTAATGGTGAGCCTATTTTCTGGAATTCTAGATCAGTGATTTTCAACCAGTGTGCCGCGGAACACTAGTGTGCCGTGAGAGATCATCAGGTGTGCCGTGGGAAATTATTTTCGAACTTCATTCATATATAAACTATAAGGTGCATCTGTCCCTTTAAGAAATGGAACCATAGCACTCTCATGTCACCTAAGAAGTGACGCGAGAGTGCTATGGTCGCGCCATCTTGGATTTGCTCAAACGTGGCTAAGTAAACAAAGTTAGTTAATGCTGCAGCTGCGCATCAAGTGACAGTGGCAATTTGGGATCACAGCAAGACAAGCGAGTGACAGTGATGGAGAAGTTTTTGAGAAGGGAAAATGCAAATGTTGAACAGGGCCCTGGACAAAATTATGACACAGATGAAGGCCCTAATATGAGTGGTGGACAAAAGAAAAAAGAAAAGGAGGTGAGCTCGAGGCAATACAGAGAAAGCTATCTTTCATTTGGATTCACTTTCACCGGGGATGCGGTGGCACCGACTCCGCTGTGCTTGGTTTGTGGTGAGAAGCTGTCCAATAGCGCCATGGTGCCAAGCAAGCTTAAACGCCATCTCCAAACGAAACACCCTTCCATTCATCGAAACAGGCCCCGGGTTTCACACTAAGTGAGTGTATAAATACATTTAAAAACATATTAACTATATGTATTACTGTGTTAGAGTGTCATTTTGTGTCATTTTGGTTGGTGGTGTGCCCCAGGATTTTGTAAACGTAAAAAATGTGCCATGGCTCAAAAAAGGTTGAAAATCACTGATCTAGATTACATTAGAGAACAAAATTTGAAATATTTTCTGTTCCTGGTTTGAACATGTTATTTCCTGTTTAATTGTGCCACCCTTCCTTTGAAAGTAGTTGTTCTACTCCAGAAACTTCGTTTTTGTGGCTTCCGCAAACTACTGTATTTTCAGGCATATAAGACTACTTTTTAACCCAAGAAAATCTTCTCAAAAATCAGAGGTCATCTTATACGCGGGAGTCGACTTATACGCGGGAGTCGTCTTAACCAATTACAGATCCACCTAACTGTAGTTTTGCCTAGCCCACATTTGACTAGTTTCCTTGCCAAAAGGTCATGGGGGAGACATGATGAGGGCCATGTATAAGTCTGTGAAGGGAAGTCCTAGGGAGGAGGGAGCAAGCTTGTTTTCTGCTGCCCTGGAGACCAGGACACAACGGAGCAATGGCTTCAAACTACAGGAAAGGAGATTCCACCTGAACATGAAGAAGAACTTCCTGACTGTGAGAGCTGTTCAGCAGTGGAACTCTTTGCCCCGGAGTGTGGTGGAGGCGCCTTCTTTGGAGACTTTTAAACAGAGGCTTGATGGCCATCTGTCAGGGGGGTTGAACGAAATTTTCCTGTTTCTTGGCAGGATGGAGTTGGACTGGATGGCCCATCAGGTCTCTTCCAACTCTAGGATTCTAGGATTCAAAGATATTTAGCCGCTTGTGCTCCTTCTATTTTTCTCAGTTTTATACTAATTTATGTAATCCTTTTGATATGAAATAAAATAAATACCCCCCCCCCCACACACACACACACACACACTTTGAAATGCACCTTGCGTCCAGGTGGGTTAACCCCATCCAGAAAGTCCTAGCTGCTAGTTTCTTGCGCTATTAAGAGCCCACATGCCTTTTTCTTGGAGGGCTTTTGGTCAGTGGGTTGCTGTAAGTCAAAGCCCGCTTGCTGGCACAAAACCACCAGAACAACAGCAGCATCTTGTGAAGCCTCCATTTGTGGGTTTGCTGGCAGGTGAGGCCAAGTGCATTTGTCCTGGCACGTGGTCCTGGCCCAGCCTTGGCGTCCTCTCCAGCCTTTTCTGTTCTATGCAATGCCTGCTCCTGCTAGGGAGGCCTGGCTCAGCAAAACTCTCCCTTTTATGCAAATGGGGGGATAAATGCCGTCCTTGGAATCCCTTTGTGGAAGGAGCTTCTGATGGGGGCCGCCCCTAGCTCTGACCCTCACCCAGGCATTAGAACCTGCACATTAGCAACTACACAGTGCTGGCTTTGGGTCTCATTTTAATACATCCCTAATGGATGAGGTGGATCTGTGCCAGCGAGGTCACTTGGCCCTGCAAACCGCCGCATCCCTTTGTTGTGATTTTTACATTTGCACAAACTGAAACTGTGTGCTGTGTGTGGAACACTGGAGTGTGGTGTTAGGCCACTGATAGGCAGGTGCCTGCCCTTCTCCTTGCCCACCTTCCTCCCCGGTCTAAAGGGTTGCTGAGGGTGGGATGCAATGTTTGGTCAGTTGAGACACAGCTCTTTCTGCAAAGAGACTCTGACCCTGCCAGACGGTGGCGGACTCCCCTTCTCTGGAGGTTTTGCAAGCAGAGGCAAGATGGCTCTCTGTTGGGAGGGCTTGGATCAGGGGTGCCCACACTTTTTCAGCAGGCGAGCTACTTATAAAACCGCCAAGTCAAAATGATCTACCTACCCACTACTCAGAGAGCCATACAAGCAAAATATTTGGAAATTTATTTCAGTGAGAGCCATATAATATATTTTAAGACTGAATTCAACTAAATGTGAGTATAATAAGCCCCTGAATTTATTCATAATAATAATGATGATAATGATAATATTCATTCAGCCTCTGCTACTACTAATACTAATAGTAACAACAACAAAAACAACAGGTTCCTAGTAGAAGGAGACCTCCAAGGGCCATCCAGTCCAACCTCCTTCTGCCATAAGGGAAAAACACAATCAAAGCTCACTACTGACCGAAAGGTCCTGAGTTCGAAGTCAGCCCGGGTCTTCTCAGTGTGTTTTCTCAAAAGAGGCTGCATCATTGTGGATAGTGCGTCTCCATGCCTTCCAATGTGAGGCCAGGGTGGACCATTGTTGGTGATCAATCTGGCCAAGCCTGAGATACTGTTTCAGGGAGTCTTTATATCTCTTTTGGGGGGTGGCTCTCTTGCGCTGATCCGTGGCAAGTTCACCGTAGAGTAGTATCTTTGGGAGGCAGTGGTCCTCCATCCTAGAGACGTGCCCTGACCAGCGCAGCTGTATGCTCAATAGCATGGCCTCAATGCTGGTGATCCTTGCTTGCTCAAGGACAGCAACATTAGTCACATAGTCAGTCCAGTGTACATTTAGGATTGTGCGAACACAGTGCTGATAAAAGCGTTCTAGGAGTCGTAGGTGTTGGCGATAGGTGACCCATGTTTCAGACCCATATAAGACAATAGACAGTACAATAGCTCTGTACACACTGATTTTGGTGCTTTGCCTCGGGTGCTTGTTACTCCAGACTCTTTTTTGAAGCCTTCCGAATGCACTCTATGCCTTTGCTAATCTGTGATCTATCTCTTTATCAATCTTGACTTGTGAAGAGATTATGCTTCCTAGGGAGGTGAACTGCTGAATGGACTTTAGCACAGATGTGCCTCTGCTGACATGGGGATGATGGTGTTCTTCCTGTGGTGCGGGCTGGTAGATAATTTCTGTTTTCTTCAGGCTGACTTCCAGCCCAAACAGCTCTGCAGCTGTTGCAAAGCAGGATGTCAGGCGCTGCAGGGCTGCTTCTGAATGGGCAACAAGGGCAGCATCGTCGGCAAAAAGCAGCTCATGGACTAGATAGTTTAGAGTCTTAGTGCAAGCCCTCAGATGGCTTAAGTTGCATTTTAACCTAAACAAGTGTAAAGTCATGCACATCGGGGCAAAGAACCCCAACTACACCTACAAATTGATGGGGTCAAAGCTTTCCGAGACAAACCAGGAAAGGGATCTTGGGGTTTTGGTGGACAGCTCAATGAAGATGTCAACCCAGTGCGCTGCAGCAGTGAAAAAAGCAAATTCTATGCTTGGCATGATCAGGAAGGTAATCGAAAATAGGTCAGCAAATGTTGTATTACCTCTCTACAAATCGATGGTGAGGCCACATCTGGAGTACTGTGTACAATTCTGGTCTCCGCACCTCAAGAAGGATATAACGGAACTGGAAAAGGTACAGAAAAGGGCAACAAGAATGATCCAAGGGATGGAGCGGCTCCCTTATGAAACCAGGTTGCAACGCCTTGGTCTTTTCAGCCTTGAAAGACGGCGTTTAAGAGGTGACTTGATTGAAGTGTATAAAATCATGCATGGGATAGAAAAGGTGGATAAAGAAAAACTATTTTCTTTGTCACAAAACACTAGGACTAGAGGGCACTCCTGAAGCTCCAAGGTAGGAAAATTAGGACTAATAAAGGGAAATATTTCTTCACCCAGAGGGTCATTGGGTTATGGAACTCACTTCCAGAGGAGGTTGTGACAGCTGTCAGCCTGGACAGCTTCAAGGCAGGATTAGACAGATTCATGGATACCAAGTGTATCGGTAGTTACTGAAAAGGACATTCAAGTGCCACCTCGGAGTTGGTTGAGGTAGGCAGGATTTCCCTGGGTACTGGTTGTGGGGGGTCGGGAGCAGGTGAGGGTTTTGCCCTCCCTTCTGCTCGAGATCCCCGTGTACAACTGGTGGGCCACTGTGTGATACAGAATGCTGGACTAGATGGGCTGAGGTCCGATTCAGCATGGCTCTTCTTATGTTCTTATGTTCTTAAGTTGAACAAGCTACCATCAGTACGATTGTGTATATATATGCTGTCCATTGCATTGAACTATGGCAGTCAAAGGGATGCAGAACTGCATTCATTCTACGGTGTAGATGCAGCTTCTGGCTGCAAAAAAGGCAGCATATAAATCAATAGTAATAGATTGAGGGTCCAAAACTGCTGGACTGCAAAACCAGTGAGAACAATATTCTAATCCAAACCACTCTCTTTCTTCGATCTGTATGTCTTAGCCAGAGATATTCTTCCTAATGCTATTCTCATCATTTTTGCATGCATTTCCATGTGTGGTTTTTTAAGTTGCCTTGAGTCCCAGTTCTGGAGAAATAAAGGATGAGCACAGAATAGATTGGTTCTCCTTCAGTTATTCAAGGCTGTGCAAAGGATGTTTTTGTGTGATTGAGTTGCTGCTGCTGGTATTGTGTGCCTTCACGTATTTTCTGATTTGTGGCACCTCTAAGGAAAACATTAGGGGTTTTCTGAGGCTGAGAGAGTGTGGCTCAGACAAGGTCATTCAATGGCTTTCCTTGGCTGAGTGAGGATTCGGACACTCAAACTACTGGGCCACTCTGGCTCTTTGTGGGAAGGGGCACTGAGGTTGAATCAGGGTACTCTCTAATTCTGTGGGATTTTACAATAGCAAAGGGAGGAAAGGCATTAAAAGGTAAAGCAGGTACAATGTAATTTTGAAGGTTTGGCTCATACGTATTATCCAATGCCAGACCTTCACCTGTGAAGTACAGCTACAGAAAAAGAAAGGGATAAGAAATAAAGATCTAAATTCCCTGGATGGTTTGTTTATCAGGTTGGGTAGAAGGAGAAAAGAGGAGAACGAGGCCAAGCAGGGCCTGCTTAACATTCAGAAGGAAAGCTGCGCCCCACTTTTGCCCGGCTTCCTGTGTGTAGGAGGTGTTTGTAGTGATAATTTTGAGGAAAAGCAATGAGTCCACAAACAAACAAACACATTCCGTGCGGATGCAGATCTCCCGTTCCGACTAATAGGGTACAAGGCTCCAAATACATTTATGTGAGGACTGCAGAGCCATCGAGGAAGGAAGGAAGGAAGGACTATGAAGGAAGAAAGGGTGTATGGGAGGAATGTGATGAATGGAAGGAAGGAAGGAAGAGAAGAGAAGGAAGGAAGACAAGTTTGAGGAGGACTGAAGAGAAGGAGGAGAGACTGGGAAGGAAGAAAAAGGAAGGAAGAAAGAAGAAAGGAAGTCAGGCAGGCGGTGAGATTAGAAGAAAAGAAATGGGGGAGGACGAAAAGAAGGAAGGAATGTGAGATTGAAGACGAGGGAATAAAAGAAGGCAAGACTGGGAAGGAAGGAAGGAAGGAAGGAAGGAAGGAAGGAAGGAAGGAAGGAAGGAAAAGAAGGAAGGAAGGAAGGAAGGAAGGAGAGACTGAGGAAGAGGGAAGAAAAGAAGGAGAGACTGGGAAGGAAGGAAGGAAGGAAGGAAGGAGAGATTAAGGAGGAGCAAAGAAAAGGAGGGACTGGGAAGGGAGGGAGGGAGGAGAGATTGAGGAGGGAAGAAAAAGAGACTGAGGAGGAAGGAATGAAGGATGGAAAGAAGAAGACTTGGTGGGGGAGGAAAGAGGAAGGAGGGAAGGAGGGAGGGAAGTTAAGGAAGAAGGAAGAACTAGAAGGAAGGAAAGCAAAGAAGGAGAGGCTGGGGAGGAAGGAGGGAGGGAAGTCCCTCCTTCCTCCCCAGAGGAGGCTCTATCACTAGAGCCAGGCTTCTGGCTCTAGTGATACTTTAATTTTTAAGATGTTTGCAATGTTCTTATTAATTATAATCCCGAATTTTTTTTAAAAAACTTTAGGACAATTCTAGCCTTTTTAAAAAATGACTTCTGACATGTCAAGTATCAACGCCTTGTGGGGAAGTTGAGATGTGACTTTGTCTCTGACCTATTATTGGGGGGTGACGGAGGAAGGGTTTTGGCAATCCATAGAACTGTTTTCCTTGATAGTTCCTTCCTCTAAAAGGCAAAAAAACCCCAAAACAAACAAAAAACAAACAAAAGCCAGCCCCTGGAAAGATGTTATTCACCAGGTGAACCGAACCTCCGATACCTGGAGTCACCTTGGCCGCTGTTACAAAACGTGTCCAGGAAGAAGACCTCTTCTTTGAAGTCTGTGCAGGTTAAGCCTCAGCTCCTTGAAGTGCCAAACTTCTTTCCTCTCCAAATGCCAGGGCTGCTGCCCACCACCACCTCCGGGAAGAGCTTAATGGCCCTTGCAAATGTCAGCTCCCAGGAATGGCTTAAAAGCAGCCACGTTTAAGTGGATGGAGGAGAGGAGATGGAGCCAAAAAGTGCCGCGGAGGAGGAGGAGGATTCCTTCTCTGAGGAAAAGAGTGCTGGGATGGTTGGATGGAGGGGCTGCTTGCGGCTGGTCCAGATCTGAAGGGGTTTTAGGTCAGTGTCCCCTCTCCTTCCTAGGTTCCTGCTGGGATCTTCTTTCAAAACAACAGCCCATATTTCTTGAACGTGCAGAAGATTCATAGAATCCTAGAGTTGGAAGTATCCTCAGAGGTTGAGAGGTCTGTTGGAAACTAGGAAAATTGGGTTTATATATCTATGGAAAGTCCAGGGTGGAAGAAAGAACTCTTGCCTGTTGGAGCTGGTGTGAATGTCTCAGTTGGCCGCTTTGGTTAGCCTTTGATGGCCTGGCAGTTTTTAGGTGTGCCTTGTTCCTGCCTGGGGGAATCCTTTGTTGAGAAGTGATTAACTGTTCCTGATTGTTTCTTCTCTGGAGTTCCCCTGTGTTGGAGTTTTGGCCTAATTTTAGCGGGTTTTTTAAATATTGGGAGCTGGATTTTGTTCATGTTCATGGTTTCTTCCTTTCTGTTGAAATTGTCCACATGCTTGTGGATTTCAATGGCTTCTCTGTGTAGCCTGTCATGGTGGTTGTGAGAGTGGTCCGGCATTTCTGTGTTCTCCAATAATGTTCTGTGTCCAGCTTGGTTCATCAGGTGCCCTGCTATGACTGACTTCTCTGGTTGGAGTAGTCTGCAGTGCCTTTCATGTTCCTGGATTCGTGTTTGGGCAATGCTGCTGCCTTTGGTGGTCCCTATGTAGACTTGTCCATAGCTGCATGTTATCCTGCAGAAGTGAGAGTATCCCTCTCGTCCTTTGCTCTCTTGGGTTTTCCTTTTCCTGGCAAAGGATGGCTGGGCATTTCTCTTGCCTTGAAGCTTCAACTTGGTTTGGGGCACCTTTGAGCCTGCTCCCTAAACGTGGCCTGTGTTTCCTTGGGCGCTCTCTCTGTGGCTTCATCCTCCCATCCCTCCCTCCCTCCCCTCTCCGTCCTGTCCTCTGTGTTCCTTTGGAGAGGCTTCTGGGCCTGCTGCCGAAGAAGCCAAGCGTCAGAAGGAGGCAGGAGGCCCTCTTTCTGGGGATGCGCTGCCATCTGACATGTCCTTCCCTTTGAAAATGAAAAAAGGACAAGAACCCAAGGAGAGGTGAACTGGGGCTATGTTCCAGCATCAGCAGAATTGAGCACACCGAGCATTTCAGTGGAAGAAGTACATCACCCAGCAGTTTCCGTGGGAGCCGGTGTCCATGCAGGCGGGTAAGGAGCTGCTCATCTCCGGTGCGTGTCACCTGCTGAAGGGGGAAGGCAGGATGGAGGGAGCCTAGCAGAGCGAACCCTGAGGCCAAGGCTGCCTCCAGCCAGTGCCAAACGCGCTCCAAGTGCCATTTGTCCTCTTTCTTCCTTCTTGACCGGTGGAGAGGAGTAGTACTGTCCTTAGCCGGTGAGTGAGTCTGGTTTTGAAGGGGTCACCTGCGCTTCCCAAGAGGCCCTCGTTCGCCTGCCTGTGTGCAGAAGGCCCTCCGTCACGTGCTGCTTCTGTTTCCTTAGAGACAATGGAGGGGGAGGAAAGCAGCTGCCTTTGGATGCTCTTCGGCAGCCAGCAAAGGCAGGGAGGCAGTCGCCACTGAGCGCGGAAGGTTTGCCCTCTTTGCTTGCTTCTCCTCCTCTTCTCCTCCTCTTCTCCTTCCTCTTTGCAACCAAGTCTCCAGGGGTGGCAGGGACTCTTCCCAGTGCCCGCTCTGACTTTTTGGGATGCTGTGGGCAAAATGACTACCTTTCCTCAGCATCTCTCCACTTGGCCTCAGGCAGCTGGGATGCTGAATTAGGCAGACAAAGCAAGTTCTTGGTGCTTTTCTTCTTGTTGGAGAGCAATTGCAAAGGCAGCTTGAGAGGAGGGGAAATGTATGCTGGAGGGAGGCTTCCCCTCTGCTTTTCCAAGAGCGGCTGGCCAGGCTTGCAGAGCGCTTCCTACCGTCCTTTGTCAAGCAACATCTTCCCGGCAGGACAAAGGGGCTCTTAACCAGAGAGAAGGAAGGAGGAGGCAGGCGGGCAGCTGGAAGTGACTGGAGGGACACCTGGGCTGCCGCTGCCACTGCTTATCCCTGGAAGGTGAGTAGCTGTGGGCTGAGGAGTAGATAGGTGAACTGGGCTCATGGTCTGGCTCTGGCCACCAAGGGGATCTCCAGAAACAGCAAAGCCAGTGGCCTTTCTGAGCCACCTCCAAGGTGCATGAATCCTCTCCCCACCCACCCCCGCCGTCTTTCACTCTTTGGACCTTTGGCAAAGCTAGCGGAAGTTTGAGCACCCACAAGTCCTTCTCTTTCTACCAGGTTAGTGCTTGCTTTGCTACCCTAATCCACTTAGTGGGTTGTGAGAATCTTCTTTTTGCTTCCTTGGGATTTGAAAATGCATTTGCCCTCCCTCTAGGGACCTCATGTCATCCCTGGGGAGATAGATGCCTCCCCCAGGTGGAGAATCCAGGTGCAAGAATCCAGATCAGGAAAGCTTTTCATTTGCATGATGCCAAGATGGACAGGGAGGCTGAACTGGGGCGAGTGAAGGAAGGGGCCATCCTCCAGCAATAGTAGAGGGTAGAGGCAAAATCATGTCTCTGTGCCCAGATCTTTTGGGAAGGCTCCTCTGGGGAGAGGGGCTGTGTGTTTGTTTTCTTGTTGAAGCAGCCGTTTCGTGTCTGAGCCCCGTGCTTCTCCCTTTCCTCTTTTCCCTTCGGTTGAGAGATGATTTGTACAAAGAAATAGGTCCACAAAATAGCCACGGAGAATTCCTGAGAAAGCCACGTGAACCCAGAAGAGTTTGAAGTCTTGTGGATCTACGGATCTGCTCTGTCTTCCACTTATGCTCAGCTGTCATCTTCAGAGATGGTCTTAGTCCTCTTCTGTTTCAGTGTTTTTGGAAACTTTTGCCAGGAAGAGCTGGGTTTGACTTCCACCTTCTCTGCAGTTAGACTTGCTGTGTGATTGCTCACCACCTCTGTTTGCCATCTGTAGAATGAAAATAGTTGTGATAATATAGTAGAACCCTAGAATGATAGCCTTGTGTGGGTCCCAAGGAGAGGGATCCACTGCTCAAGAAGCCTCAGAGATGGACCTCCAACTTCTCCTTAAAAACTTCCAGGGAAGAAGGTATGAGAAGTTCTTGTGGCCATGGCTCCTGCTGACCAGGGGAACCGTTGACCCATTGAGCTGGGCAAAACAATATTTGTAATAGGTGAGAGGGCAAAGGCGTATGAACACAGAGGACAAGCAGGAAAGTGTCCTTCAGAAGAGGTGGCCAAGTGGGTCAAGGGTCTGGGAAGATCTGCTGGGATGTTTGGCCCAAAGGAGAGAAGGTCAAACGGGGGCATAAGAGCCCCAAAGGGATGTCCTGCAGAGCAGGGAACAAACCTGTGACCTGCTCCAGAGACTGGGACACAATGGAGCATTGGATCCAAGCTGCAGGAAAAGAGGGTCCACCTCAACTTTAGGAAGGCCTTGCTGATGGCCAGGGCTCTTGAGTAGTGGAAGGGCTACCTGGCAAGTCATAGAATCCTAGAGTTGGAAGAGACCTTGTGGGCCATCCAGGCCATTCTGCCAAGAAACGGGACAATCGCATTCAAAGCACTCCCGATAGATGGCCACCCACCCTCTGTTTCAAAGCTTCCAAAGAAAGAGCCTCCACCACACTCTGGGGCAGAGAGAGGGTTCCACTGCTGAACAACTCTCACAGTCGGGAAGTTCTTCCTCATGTTCAGGTGGAATCTCCTTCCTTTCCTGTAGTTTGAAGCCAATGCTCCATTGCGTCCTACTCTCCTGGGCAGCAGAAAACAAGCTTGCTCGCTCCTCTGTAGGACTTTCCCTCACATATTTACACATAGCTATCATGTCTCCTCTCAGCCTCCTCTTCTTCAGTCTGAACATGCCCAGCTCTTTCAGCCGTTCCTCATAGGGCTTGTTCTCCAGACCCTTTGTCATTTTAGTCACCCTCCTTTGGACACATTCCAGCTTAGAGTCAACATCTCACTTCAGTTGCGGTGCCCAGAATTGGACACAGGGTGATTCCAGGTAAAGTGGTCGAACCAAGGCAGAATAGAGCATGGGGAGCATGACTTCCCTGGATCTAGGCACTAGACACTTATTCATGCAGGCCAACATTCCATTGGATTTTTTTGCCGCTGCATCACATTCCTGGCTCATGTTCACCTTCCTGTCCACGAGGACTCTTACGATCTTTTTCACACGTCCTGCTGTCGAGCCAGGCCTCGTCCCCCATTCTGTCTCTTTGCATTTCATTTTTTTCTGCCTCCTTTCAAAAGAGAAAACAAATGGCAGAGGACGTGGACGCACTCAGATGGTAAACCAAATCTATCACAAGGCTCTGGGAAGCGACTGTCAAAACGGTGGGAAATCATATTCCAATCAAATCTTTTGACGCCGAATAAAGGGCAGCATGACAGTCCTTCCGTTCGCTCCTGGGAGCCCATTCAGCGCTCCGTGGAGAGTGTTAGAATCCATTCCCGCGCAGAGATAATCAACAAACCATTCACTCTCCCTGTTGGGCTCATCTTTCTGCTTTCTATGCAAAGTTGCTGGTGGAAATAAGCTGCAGCTGAAGGGGAGATTCAGTTTCTGCTGCTGAAGCAGAAGCTGGAGGACAGCCCAACCGAACCTCCCTCTCTTCTGCACTCGTCCTGCATCCAGACAGAGTTCCCTTTTGAGGGCTTTGAGGAGAAATCAGTTTGTTTGGACACTTGCTTCCAGTTCTCATAAAGAGCAACAACAGTTCGTCCCTCCCTTTTCACAGACCTCGCTCAATAACAAGGCTTCCTGCAGCTTTTGGCTTGGAAGCCACTATATACAGTACCTGTGGAATCATACAACTGGAAAGGGCCACAAAGGCCATCTAGTCCATCCCCTAGAATTCAGGAACAGTCAACCACAGCACACCTGAGAGATGTCCATCCAACCTCTGTTCAAAGACCTCTAAAGATGGAGAGCCCATCATCATAGAATCTGAGGACACTTCCACACAGCCCTATATCCCTGAATATCAAGGCAGAAAATCCCACGTTATCTACTTTGAACTGGGTTATCTGAGTATCTGATATTTTGGGGTATAGGGCTGTGTGGAAGGGCCCTAAGATTTGGAAGGGACCTCTAAGGACCATCCAGTCCAACCCTCTTCAATCTGCCAGGAAGGAGACACCATCCAAACCCTCCAGACAGATGGTCTTTCAGCTTCTGCTTTAAAAACAGAATATTCTTCCCATGCAGAAGAATATTCCACTTCCAAAACAACTCTTAGCACCAGAAAGTTGATCCTAATGTTTAAGTGGAATCTCTTTTCCTGCCATTTGAATCCATGCCTCCGTTGCGTCCCAGTCTCTGGACCAGCAAATAACGAGCTTGCCCTCTTCTCACTGGGGCAGCCTTTCAGATATAGAAACATGGCTCTCTTGTCTCAGCCTTCTCTTCTCCAAGTTAAACTTCCCCGGATCCCCCAGCCATGCTTGCGTTCCAAACCCTTGGCCCTTTTGACCCTCCTCCTCTGGACCCGCGCCCCCTGGACCATATCCCGCTTGACTTGTGGTTCTATGCCAGATACAATCTGAACAGAGCGCAATAGATTGAGATTATGATTTCCCTCAATCTTGACACTATCCTCTTAGTGAGGGAGCCTCCAAGGTAGTCCATATTTCACAGTTACAGTAAAAAGATTGTTACTCATGTTCAGCTGAAATGTCTTTTCCTGTAATTTGAATCAGTTGGTTCATGTTCTAGTCTGTAGAGCAGCAGAAAACAATCTCCCTCCATCTTCTGCATGCCAGACCTTTGACTCTTCTCTTTTCCAGGTTAGAAATCTACTCTGATCCCTGAGCCATTCCTTGTGGGGCTTGGTTTCCACTCCTTTGATTATCTTTGTTGCCTTTTTATGGACTCCCTCCAGTTCTCACACGCTTTTCCGAACGGCAGTGTCCAGAACTGGACACAGGGTGATTGCAGGTGACGTCTGACTAAAGTAGACGAGAGCGGGGCTAAGACTTCCTTCTGTCTGCGGTGCTCCTGTTAACGCGCCCCAGAATGGCATTTGTCTTTGTAGCTGTGGCATCGCGTTTGTGTTTGGCTTCCTAACACCTCTCCATCCTTTTCTCTTGTTCCATTTTCAAGCCAAGTGTCAGCAGTCCTACATCTTCCTCTCTGCTTTTCCTTGCGAGATGTGCTCCCTGACATTTATCCTTGCTGACATTCAGTTTGTTAGCTGTTCTTCTTCATGTCTGCCTTCAAGTCACTTGTGAAGACAAACCCAACATAAGATTTTACCAACAAGGTTTTTTCAGAGATGGTTTACCACCACCTTCCTTTGAGGCAAAGAGAACAGGACTTGCCCAGAGATGCCGAGCAGGTTTTCATGGTCAAACAAGGATTTGAAGAGTAGTCTCCACAGTCTTGTGCTCACATTTTATTATTTATATTTATTTACATCATTTTTACCCCGCTCTTCTCACCCTCGCAGGGGGACTCAGAGCGGCTAACAATGGCAACGATTTGATGCCGCAATAAATTACAATTATAACAACAAGATAAAAACATGTGATACAATAGATTAAAACAACATTAATAAAACTGTCATAAAGCCTTTCCCAATTACAACAATCATCTGGTCTGATTCAATGTTCAGGTGCCATTATATCCATTACCTAAAAGCCTGGTTCCACAACCATGTTTTCTTCTGAAAGAAAGAAGCGAGGAGGCTGATCTTACTTCACTGGGGAGCGAATTCCACAGGCGGGGGGTCACCACCGATAAGGCCCTGTCCCTGGTCCCCACCAACCGTGCTTGCAAAGCTAGTGGGACCAAGAGCAGGGCCTCCCCAGCGGATCTTAGGCTACGAGACAGAACGTAGGCATACGTTCAGACAAGTAAACTGGGCCAGAGTCGTATAGGGCTTTATTGGCCAAGACCAGCACTTTGAATTGTGCTCGGAAATGGACCGGCAGCCAGTGGAGCTGATGTAACAGGGGGTGGTATGCTCCCTGTATGATGCTCCAGTGAGCAATCTGACTGCCGCCCGTTGGACTAGTTGAAGTTTCCGAACAGTCTTCAAAGGCAGCCCCACATAGAGCGCATTGCAGTAATCTAATCGGGATGTAACCAGAGCGTGGACCACCGTGGCCAGATCAGACTTCTCAAGGTACGGGCGCAGCTGGCGCACAAGCTTTAACTGTGCAAAAGCTCTCCCGGCCACCACCGAGACCTGGGGTTCCAGGCTCAGCGATGAATCCAGGATCACTCCCAAGCTGCGAACCTGTGTCTTCAAACCATCCACCCCACTGTCTTGTCACATTGCTCTTGTTGGTAATTGTTATCAAGACGACTTTGACTTATGGCGACCCTACAAATGATAAGCCTCCAAGTCATCCTGTCCTTAATTGCCATGCTCAGGCCTTGCAAAGTCAAGCAGCAAGTATGGCTTCACTTGGAAGGCAAGTCTCCCTCTTTTCCTGCTGCCTTCTACCTTCCCAGGTATGATAGCCTTTTCTAAAGAATCCTGTCTTCTCCTGATGTCTCCAAAATATAAGAGGGAGAGCTAAGACTCCAGAGGACAGGATCATGATTCAAAACGACCTCAACAGGTTAGAGAGCTGATTGGCCAAAACTAACACAATGAATTTCAACAGGGACAAATGTAAGATGCTACATTTAGGCAGAAAAAAAGAAAGGTGAAAATACAAGATGGGGGACACCTGGCTTGACAACAGTCCATGTGAACAGATCTTGGAGTCTTCGTGGAGAACCAGGTGAACATGAGTCAACAATGTGATGCTGCAGCTAAAAAGGGGGAATGGGATTTTGGGCTGCATCCAAAGGAGTCTCGTGTCCAGATCAAGGGAAGTTCTCGTGCGTCTCTAGTCTGCTTTAGTCAGACCTCTTTACCTGAAATAATACCATTTCTAATTCTGGGCACCATAGTTTAAGAGGAACATTGACACTATGCTAGAAGGGGTCCAGAGGAATTGGACAACTAAAAGGATCAAAGGTCTGGAGACCATGAATCCCTATGAGAAGCATCTTAAAGAGCTTGGTATGTTTAGTCTGCAGAAAAAGAAGGTGACATTAGAGCCAGGGCCGTAGCCACGATTTTGATTCGGGAGGGGTTGAGTTTGATTTGGGGGGGGGGGGGGGCTGAATCTGAGTGAGAGATGATCTACCCTAGCAAACCTTTTGTATTGTTATCCCAATACCCCCATGCATATGGGATATATTGAGCATGGTGATCAGATCATGATATGAATACACACAACAGTTTAAATAATGTACCAGTAAGGCCTTCTCGAGGACCACCCTGAGAATTTGGGGGGGGCTGAAGCCCCCAAGCCCCCGGCTACATGCCTGATTAGAGCCATGTATAAATATGTTAAAGGAGGTTCTAAGGAAGAGGGAGCAGGTTGTTTTCAGCTGCCCTGGAGACTAGGACTCAATGGAGGCATGGGTTCACATGACTGGGAAGGAGATTCCACCTGCACATGAGGAAGAACTTCCTGACTGAACAAAGAACTGTTCAGCAGTGGAACCCTCTGCCTCAGAATATGGTGGAATCTCCTTCCTTGGAAACTTAAACAGAGGCTGGATGGCTATCTGTCTGGGGTGCTTTGATTGTGTTTTTCCTGCTTGGAAGAAGGAGTTGGACTAGATGTCCCATGTGGTGTCTTCCAACTCCATGATTCTATGATCCTAGTCATCTTGGCTTCTAGAGAGAGTTTGTCCTTGATTTGTTCCAAGACCCATTTATTGGTCTTTTTTAGCAGCCAACGGCAGACCTCACCTCTAGTTCACCTTCATTTCAAATATGTCAGGTTCCTTCCTTCCAGCTTTTTTCACTGTCCAGCTTTCACACCGTTCTATAGAGGGATAGGGCCTTCTCGGTGGTGGCTCCCCGCCTGTGGAATGCGCTCCCTATTGATGTATTGAATCCCTCCTGGCATTCAGGAAAAAAGTAAAATCCTGGCTGTGGGACCAGGCGTTTGCACACCAGCACAAGGCAGAACTTTAGATGGGATTTTAATGGAAAGTGGATGAATAGGGCCAATGCTTTTATGGACAGAACATTGTTTTAATCTGGAATGAATGCGCATGATGTTTAGGTAATTGTATTTTAATGTATTTTAATGTATTTTAATTGTTGAAGGGTTCTGGAGTCTTATATTGTTACTGTGTGGGCATCGAATTGCGCCTTACTGTAAGCCGCTCTGAGTCCCCCCTCCCTCGGGGGTTGAGAAGAGCGGGGTAAAATCCTGAAATAAATAAATAAATAAGTGGGGGACGCATTGGCCGGGTGCATCCTTCCTTTGATAGATCAGTGATCATTCCTAGTTCGCCCATGGCTTCCCTTCCAAGTCTTTGCCTACTTCTGATTTCTTGGCCGCGGTCTCCGTTCTCATTAGTGATGGAGTCTGGAAAACTTGGAACCGTTTCAATGTCTTCATTATCTACTTTAAAGCTATGTAAATTATCTGTGGCCATTATTTTTTGTTTTCTTCGTTTTCAGCTGTAAACCAGCCTTGGCACTTCCTTCCTTGACTTTCTTCAGGAATCCTTCCAAGTCTTTGCTTATTTCCCCTGCCACTGGCATGGTGCTGCCTGCATCTCTTACATGGTGGATGTTCCTATAACTTTCCTCAATCTAGATCAGGTGTGGACAAACTTGGCCCCTCCAGGTATTTTGGACTTCAACTCCCACCATTCCTAACACCCTACAGGCTGTTAGGAATCCATAACACCTGGAGGACCAAAGTTTGCCCACGCCTGATCTAGATGCTGAAAGTCTTCACAAATGTTATTGCCTTTGTGTTTTGTGTCGTCTGGCATGGAATAGAGTGTGCTGTGGTGCTGTGTGTCTTGGGACTATAGCTAATCATGGGAGATTGTGGGTTCTCCATCTCGAAAGAGGAGCTTCATGGCCATTTCTTAGGCGTGCTTTAGTTCGGAAGTCTGGACTAGATGACCCTTAGGATTCCCCATGCTGTGGCTCTGTATGCCCATCATCCAACTGGTCAGGTTCAGCTTTCTTCCCTTGTTTGAAGATCTTCTGTCTCAAGAATGGAAATGGATTGCTGTGGGTTTTCTGAGCTGTCTGGACATGTTCCAGAAGCATTCTCTCCTGACATTTTGCCCACATCTATGGCAGGCATCGTCAGAGGTTATGAGGTCTCCGAGGTTGTGAGAACTCACAACTTCTGAGGATGCCTGCCGTAGATGCAGGTGAAACGTCAGGAGAGAATGCTTCTGGAACATGGCCAGAGAGGCTGGAAAACTCAAAGCAACCCAGTAATTACAGCCTTCAACAACACCATGGGAATTCTTGTGGCTGAAATGTTTACAAAAACACCTCCTTCTGTTAGGGCCTTGAGCGTTTTTTGCTCTGTGGTGCCTCCGCTGCCTGCAAAGCCTCTGAAGTTAACTGTGGCTGTTGGGCTTGATGGCTGCATATTACTTTATGCCTCTGAAAACCAGTTCTGGCGCTCACAAGATCTCTCCCTCTATGGTTTGCTGTGGCACAAAGGATGTGTCTGGCCATTGAGCAGAAATCATCCTGGAACAGAGAGGTTGTCCACCCCTCATTGCTCCACCCATCCTTTTATTGATATCCTGCTTTTCTCCTGGACTGGGTCTCAAGAAAGGAGAAATTTCCAATAAAAGCACATTTGGTTAAAAATATGCATAACTCAAGATTTAAACTGTAAAAGCAGAATTAAAACCATTTGACATAAAACAAAGAGTGGCAGCAATCCAGGCCAGCTTAGATCTGACCAGATGCGAGAGGTGCATGTTTTGCTATTAGGATTCCTTCAGAGCCTTATTGTCAGCCCTAAATGAAGACGGTGTGAATGAAGCCAGGGATTCTGTTTGCTAAGATACAACAATGGACCTGAGTTGTTGGTGACCGGTGTCTTCCATTTCATAGCAGCTAATCTACTCCAGGTTTTGGTTCTGGCCTTAAAGGAGCTCTCCAAGGTGCTGAATAGTGGTCCTGAGCAGGCCCTCAGCACCTTGGAGAGCTCATTCAAAGCTAAAACTTAGAGTGGATTCATTGCTCCAGTGACGTTGCCAACTGAGGCATGAATCCTGGTTAATCATGTTACGGAGAATCTTGTTTTGCACAAATGAAAACAGAAGAGGAAAAATGAGGAGATTGGAAGGGGAGGAGCATTGCACCCATGACTGAACACAGGAGCGCATTGTTGCAGATTGCAAAAGAGGAATGGCTGGATGTGACCCACTCTTTGCGATGGAGTTGTTGAAGGCTATGGGATGAGGAGCATATGCTGTGGAGGGTGGCTGGGGAAAGAGGAGGAGATGGCTGAGAAGATCCGAACAGAGTCCCAAAATGCAAAGGCACAATCTGTCACCAGGGTTCCAAAATCCAGTCAGAAAAGCAGGGTAGACTGATGTTCAAAGTCCAAAGGGTACAAACCAATTTTCAGTTCCATCATCAAGCCAGGAAGTCAGTCCAGAGCCCAGATACAAGGTTTCAAGGTACAACAGGTACAAAGCAGAGTTTTGGGGTTTCGTAGAATACAAGATAAGATCAGAAGAACCAGGCCTGGGTATCAACTTCTAATCCAGCCATGATCCAGGTCCCCTTTTCTTACATTACTGTTCCCAAAGAGGCAACTCTTCCAGATCTCTTTATATGCAGAGATTCTCAGCCACTGTAAATATCAACAGGCCTTCTCCAATAAAACTGTATGACCAAATCTGAAAAATGTTCTGTCCCTGGTTTGAAAGTGTTATTCCTATTTAACTGTGCAGCACTTACTTTGAAAGTAATTGTGGTAGTCCAGAAACTTCGATTTTGTAGCTGCCACAAACTATGTTGAATTGGTTGAGACTCTATGGCAGGGGTCCTCACACTTTTTCAGCATGGGAGTTACTGATTAAAAAACCAAGTCCCAAAGATCACCTACCCAGAAATGTAAAATGTATAACTATTTCTTATTTATTTATTTATTTATATTTATTATTCATTTTTATGTACCACTCCTTCCAGCAGGCTCGGGGCAGTTTACATAAAATGAAGTTAGAAAACATCAACATTTCAATTTAATAACAACAATATAAAGCAGAGCATAAAAATACATCCAACCACCCCATTTCTGCCACACTGCCATATTACCACACATATTATCAGCCAGAAAGTAAGAAGAGAGGCTGTTGAACTGCAAGGCCATTTAATACGCAGCAAGGTAAACAAAGGGGCATGCAAAAATACATCCAACCACCCCATTTCTCTCACATTTCCATATTCCCCAACATATATTTCTCAAGGAACAAAGCAAGCAGAGAGGCTTTGGAGCTAAAAGGCCATTTTAAAAATAAAAAGGAAACAAAGAGACATGCCAAAGTACAATCAAGCACCCACCCCATTTCTCCCACATTTCCATATTCCCCAACATATATTTCTCAAAGAACAAAGCAAGCAGAGAGGCTTTGGAGCTAAAGGGCCATTTTTAAACATTAAAAATAAACAAAGAGACATGCCACAGAACAATCAAGCACCCACCCCAAAGTAAAAAGACCGACCTTTGAGATGCGGTAAGGAAATGACCCCAAAGCGTCCTTCTTCTTCTCCTCCGTCGTTGCTCCTATTCCACGCCGCCAGCATGCGTGCCGCCTCCAAGAACTCACGGGAAGTCCGAGAGGCAGAATGGGCGCTTCTGCGCATGAGTGCGGGGCCAGCCATACACCGCGTCATCCAGGCCCACCCCCTTTGGTCTCCTACGACTCTGAGTAGCTGGAGAAGGACGGAGGGAGGAGGAGGAATCCAAAAGAGGGGGCCCATTCTGCCTCTTGGACTCTGGAGCTTTTGGAGGTGGCGCGCGAGCAGAGAGCGGGGAGGAACAACGACGGAGGACTTCTTTGCAGCGTGCAGGGGCGCGTGAAGAGGGCCAACAGCAAAAACCTGGTCAGGTGCCTGAAGATCACCAGGATGAGGCCCGAAGATCACCCTGGTGATCGAGATCACCATTCTGAGCACCCCTGCTCTATGGGATATCCATTGAAATACTAGGTGTGCTGCAGGATGTCCCTTCCCCATAAACAAACTTTTTGCACTTTAAACTTTCCCCATGTTTCTATGATAGAATCAATTAGAAAATGACATTTATAACCCAGGAACTTGTGTTACAGAGCATAATATCTGCAAACATGACTCAGGAATGGAAGGTCAGCTTGACCTCTTCCAAACGGCAGTTGGGTTAACCCCTTCGAGACCCTCAGCACCAGCTGAACCAACACAATCAACCTGCTGGCCATGGTTCAGCTGTGATGAAAAGCATCTACACTTGCCTACAGAAGGCAACAAGGGGCAGAGGGAACTCTCTGGTGCCTGCCTGCAGCCTTGTTTCCACCTCTGTTTACTAGATCTGTGTAACTCAATGTGTTTGCCGTCCTGCCTCTTTTTCCCAGAACGCTTTGGTGCTTTATTCTTCTTTTGTTTGGGAAGAGAGCATCATGAGGCCTCTCTCTGCCTCCAGGTGTCTTACACACAGCCAGCATTAGGGCCTCTTCTACCAAAGTTAGGGAATTCTTCCTTTTGTCTGTCTACTTTTTTATATGAGATGTACTACTTGCAACAGTAAAAGTAAAGTTTGATCAGCAGTTTCTTACCATAAGCACGTATATAGCACAAGCTATGCTGCATCTTACTCTGTTAAAGAACATAATCATGGGCAATCCCTCGGGGCCGATTAGTCTGAAGGTCTTCCAGAGGTAGAGTCCGGGTGATGGCTCTGTGAGGGAATGTGGAGACCCATTCTGGATTCACATGACAGTCTTTCACATTGAGGACATAGATGTCTAAGTGGAAGGCTAAATGCTACAACAGATTTCCCCTTCCCTAAATGGGACCCAGGTAACGTGGAGCTCCCACAGAGCAAGGAAACTTTGCAAGGTTTCTGAGGACGATTTTCTTGACTTCCTTGTTGGCCAAAGAAAGGCAGGGTGACTTGGCTCGCTTTCCGTTCCACTCATATTCCTGCTTCCAAGTTGGGGATTGTTGGAGGTGACCAGGGACAGCGTGACACTTGTGTGGCCTCAAGTCCCCTTTAGGTATCTCTTGAAGCCCCCACGTTTTGAGCACTTTTTCCCAGCTGACTTTTCATAGTAATGATGTCCCAAACTACTGCCAAATACTATATTTTGGGTCCACCAACATGAAACCCAGTTTGTTTTGTCCGTTCTTTGTTTGTATTCCTCCTGATGACCACTAACAACATATGGGTCTGTATCCCAACTCCCTTGGCCGTGGCTCACCCATGGAGCAGAGGAGGAAGGAATGGCATGAGTTTGTTCTCTGACCCACTCCTGGCAAGTTAGCAACTGACCACATATATGCCCATGGATTTGTGAGGCCATGAAAGTAAGGGGCCAGGTGCAGGGCTTTCAGATCTCTGGGTCTGGTACTCAGGGCAAGTGGAAGGGGCCTCGGAGCAAGAGCACTGTAAAGGGACTAGAGCTGAGGTAATAGCAAAAAAATGACCAGCCAAAGCAGAGTTCAGACAAGGGGAAAGTTCACAAAGGAAATGCCTAGTAACTAGCAGGTGCAGGAGGGGGAAAGTAGGAGGGGGACTCAGCGGCCAAGGAAAGGCAGGTGCAGAAATACTGGTAAGAGCTGGTGCCAGAAGGAAACAAAAGGAAGAGATAGACATGAGGCTGAAATTGGAGGAAATAGCCTGAAAATAGCCTGGGTGCCTGCGTTGACCATAAAAACAGCCTCATCTCAGTTTTGTGTGACACTTGTTCACCCAACAGGTTGATTAGATCAAATAAACCCGTTGAATGATCTCCTTGCTTACAGTGTCTGATTGAACAACAGCCCTGGAGGTTTGGGCTACTTGGTAATAGAGGAACACGGAAGCGCATCCCAAGTCCCTTGAGAATAGCACCTGCCCATGGAGTCCTGGCCTTGTGTTGCTAGAAGATGCTTCGAAGCTGCAATTGTAGACTGTTCGCCATTGAAGCAGACCCTCGAGAATCGTCTTGGGCGGGACTGCAATTTCCATGTGTTTTTAAAAGCAGTGTTTCCAAGGAAGGGAAAACGTGTGTGTCATTCAAGGCCGAACTTGAGTAACCTAATTTCCTAGCACATAAATGTTTTCTCGCTTGTATATTGTTTGATCTGAGCCACTGTGGTAGTTGTTTCACATATCAGGTTTTGTGACAACAGCAAAGCAATGGTGCATCTCAATCAGTAGGGATAAAAGAAGTATGGAAATATAATATGATAATCTAATAGTCATCTTAATGGAGCGCAACGGGAGCAGTAAAAAGCCTGGTCTGGCGGAAGCAGAACCCCCCTTTTTAGCCAGATGGTTGCGTTCCCGTTCCCTTCTCTTCTGGTTATCAGGCTAAGTGGGGATTTAAAAGGGAAATTTGGAGGGCAGTGGTATTTATAGGCCTGGAATGGCTGCAGGATAATATCCTGTCACTAAGGGCAAGTAATAAGCCAAGAATATTCAGATGCAAATGAGGTTATCAGCCTTCTTTATGGAATGCCCTTCCACTTTCCATTTCATGCCATTTTAGCCTCTTAGATATTCCGCCTCCAAATTTCAGGACCAGGCTTGAAATTGCATTGATTTTCCTCTCTGCTAATGTAAAGGGATTGAAGGGGTACCCCAACCCCCCAAATTAGAGTGGCCCCAAATGCTCCTAGAGTTTGAGCTGCCCTTGAGCCTTTGTAAGACTTTCCCAGACAGGTTGCAAGCCTCAAGCCAGGTTCTGGATCACTTCCAGTTAAAAATAGACCTCTCCGGAGCCCAAAGTGATACAGGAGGTGGAAATGGGGCAGAATTTGCCTCCGCGAATCCTTACCTTGCATTGGAAGGGGGCAAGGAGTTTTGTGGAAAAGCACTGGGGCACAACTGGGAGCCTTAGAAAAACACCGGAAACTACTTGGGGTCCCAATTTTGGGAGAGGGCACAAGGTGGACCATAGAGGCACAATTAGGATATAATTTGATATGTATTTCTGTGACCTGTTATAAGACCAGATGCATACTCTTTACCCACATCTGACTCCTTGCTTTTGTGCCGCAGCCCTTCCCGGCCACTTGGCAACATGAACGACGCCATGGTGACCCACGTCTCTTCCTCCTCGGGGGCCCCAACACCCACCAAAAGGTAAGTGGCAAGCACAGCAAGCTCTGCTCTGCTCTAAGCACTCTGGACATGGCAACCGCCCTTCGGCTGCATTGAGGATGATGTGCCCCAGACGGGCGAAGACAGCGGCCGTGGCTCCTCTCCCAAAGCCTCCAAACCATTGCTGTGGTTTTCTTTCACCTCTTTATTTGGCACCCACTGCATTCAGTTTTCCCACCCACAGCACTATTTGTCACCCCCTCAAGTGTCTCCATGCCCAGTCTCGTTCTCTAGAACAGGAGGAATATCTTTCCATTTTTTCATATACTGTATATACTCGAGTATAAGCCTAGTTTTCATCCCTTTTTGTAGGCTAAAAAAGTCCGCCTTGGCTTATACTCGAGTCAAGGTTATTTATTATTTTACTCTGCTGTTGTTCTTGTTGTTCTGAGGACTCAAATCTTCTTGAAGCTCTTAAAACCACCCGTTTAGCGTCAACTAGATGCAGAGCTTTTTCTGCTGTGGCACCATCACTATGGAATTCCTTGCCAGCCGAACTACGTGCCCTGCAAGATCTGCTGCCTTTCTGCAAGGCCTGCAAAACCTATTTGTTACGGCTGGCATTTGAATGTGGTTCTTAACTTTCCATACATTGTGTGATTTTAAGTGTGATTTTAATTGTAATTGGGAGCCATCTGACTATGTTATCTATCTTCTGTGTTGTAAGCCGCTCCGAGCCCTCGGGGAGTGGTGGCATATAAGACTGAATAATAAATAATTAATATTATTATTTTGCATTTATTATTTTACTCTATTATTAGTACATTTATTATTTTACTTTATTATTCTTGTTATTATTACATTTATTATTTTACTCTATTACTGTTATGTTTCTCTTATTTTATTATTATTATAACATTTATTATTTTCCTCTATTATTATTGGAAGGATACTTAAGCACATTTACATTGAAGAAGGTTAGAATAATGGTTTAATCAGAGTTGGGGAGTCTTATCATAAACTTCAGTTTTATGTAAATATTCAAAAACATTTAACCTCCTGATATCTCAATTAATGTCATTTTATTGGTATCTATTTTTATTTTGAAATTTACCCGTAGCGGCTGCATTTCCCACCCTTGGCTTATACTCGAGTAAATCAGTTTTCACAGTTTTTTGTGGTAAAATTGGGTGCCTCGGCTTATATTCGGGGCAGCTTATACACGTGTGTATGTACGGTAAATTTGATTGCAAAGATATGGGGAAGGGTACAAGAGTGGATAAAGAACAGCCACTTTGAGTCTCCTCTTGGAGAGAAAAAGCAGGGTATAAATAATAATAATAATAATAATAATAATAATATCATCTCACCCAGCATTTCGAAACAATAAACATTGACAAAATCACAGTCTGTCAACTGCAAAAGTCCACCTGACTTGGATCTGAATGCATCATTCGGAAATACATCACACAGTCCTGGACGCTTGGGAAGTGTTCGACTTGTGATTTTTTGATACGAAATCCAGCATATAGATCTCATTTGCTGTGACAGACTGTGGTTTTATGTCAGTAAAATAATAAATAAATAAATCTATATAAATAAAAATGTAATGTTTGTTTGTGGGATTAACATAACTCAAAAACCACTGGGCAAATTGACACTAAATTTGGACACCTCTCAGGCCAACGAGTGACCATCACTCATAAAAACACTGAAAAACACAGCGGAAAGGACTTAAAAGGCCCAAAAAGTTTTTTAAAAGACACTGCAGCTTATGCACAAAAATGACTCCCCTTGGCAAACAAAACACCCAGATTTGGAACTGGTGCCTCAATACAACAACAAATAAAAAATATAAAGGCAAAAATATAAAAATAACAGCTAACATAAAATTGGCTAAAGTGTAACCTATCATATAAATTATATCTGACATAAAACAAAAGCACTATATCATAACACTATATAATACTATTACTGTCACTCACAACAACCTACTTGAATCTTAGCTGAGAACGTCGAATAGAAAGAAGATCTTACGCGCCCAGTGATCATCCATTACCCAGCAACCTGAAGGAACACTTCTGTAATTCTGCTACTCAATAGGTTATGATCCTAACAGGTCATAATCCATATCCCAATAACCTCAACCACAGATTGTGGCCGCCATAAAAACGAAGTTCCTGTGGTATGACACCTATTTTCAAAGTAAGGACCACACAATTAAATGGGAAATAACACTTTCACACTAGGAACAGAATTTTTTTTCAATTTTTTTTACATCGTGTTATCAGTGATTCAGAGGTGGGCTTAGTTCACCTTGCAGAGGAAGTGTTTGCAAATCCCTGAGGCTTCCCTGATAGAATTGCGTCCCTGGCTTCCCATGCCAATGCAAAGGAGGATGGAGGAAAGCGCTGGAGCCCCCGAGCAGCCTCTTCCCTTCCTCCTGCGTTCCTTTCCGCCCATCTCCTCTCCTGGAACTGATGCTCACAACGTGAAAGAGCATCCAGCGAGAAAGCCGCCATGGTCTCTTTTGGCATTAAAAGGGGCACAGAAGAGCCCAGCAGCAATGTTTGAGACTAAGTGGGAATAAATATCCCATCGAATCATAGAACCGTGAAGCTGGAAGAGTTCCTTTTTCCTCTCTTTCGCTCACGTTCTCTCGCTCTCCCTGTCTGCCAGATGCAGCCAGAAACAAGGGCTTCGGGAGAGAAAGCATGGGGACCGAGTGCAATGCAGGGCATCACTCTGTGGCAATGGGTTTTTCCTTCTCACCTGCCTGAACCTGGCATCCTTCTCTTCGCTGGAAAGGAGAGCTCAGACCTCAGAGGACAGGATCCAGATCCAAAATGTCCTTCACAGATATGAGAGATGATTGACCAAAACCCACAATGAATTTCAACAGGAGAAATATATTTATTTATTTATTTACAATATTTATACTCCACCCTTCTCACCCCATAGGGGACTCAGGGCGGATTACAATGTACATATACATTTATTTATTTATTTATTATTCATTCTTGTATGCCGTCACTCCCCGAGGGCTCGGAGCGGCTCACAAAAACAGCATAAAACAGAATAAAACACACCTAATATTAACTAAGCTTAAAACTAGACTAACTAGGCAGAATTACACGGATCAAATGCCAGCTTGAAGAGATAGGTTTTGCAAGCCCTGCGAAAAGAGGACAAATCTTGCAGGACACGAACTTCGGCTGGCAAGGTATTCCAAATACTTGGTGCTGCCACCGAAAAGGCTCTACGACGAGTAGATGCTAGGCGGATGGTTTTAAAACTAGGCACTTCGAGGAGATTTGAATCTTCAGAACGGAGCGATCTCTGGGGTTGATAGGGGGTGAGACGGTCCCCCAGATACACCGACCCTAAGCCATGTAAGGCCTTGAAAGTTAGCACCATCACCTTGAAAGTGATCCGGTGCTCAACCGGAAGCCAGTGGAGCTGCTGTAAGATGGGAGTTATGTGACTCCTCACTGGCACAGCGGCATTCTGGATGAGCTTAAACTTCCGGATCAAAGACAAGGGTAGTCCAATATAAAGGGCGTTACAGTAGTCTAATCTTGAGATGACCGTGGCTTGGATCACCGTGGCTAGGTAATCTCTGGACAAGTAGGGGGCCAGCCACGTGGTCTGCCGCAGATGGAAGAAAGCGGTTTTGCTGACAGTAGAGGCTTGGGCCTCCATTGTCAGCAAAGGGTCTAAAGCGACCCTCAGGCTTTTTACTAACAATGACGGGCGAAGTGCCTCGCCATCCAGAGCAGGTAGCCGGACCACCCCGCTGTCCGGTTGACCCAGACACAGTATCTCCGTCTTTGCTGGGTTCACCCTCAATCAGCTGGCATTGAGCCATCCAGTGACGGCCTCAAGGCACTGATGGAAACAAGAGGGTACAGAGTCTGGTCGGCCTTCCATCTTCAGAACAAGCTGGGTGTCATCAGCGTACTGATAACATTCCAGCCCAAAACTTCGAACCAGCCATTCAGTGCCATAGACACACAACATATATAGACAGACACTCAGAGGCTATTTAACATTCTAACTTCTGGCCACCAGGAGAGCTGTTGCTTCCTCATTCTTTGCATACTTCCTAGAGATTTTTATGGCCTCGTAAATCAGTTAAATTAGCCTCCCGACAAAGTGGTATCTACATTTCCTACTTGACAGATGCAACTGTCTTTCGGACTGCAAAGGTTGACAACAAGCTACACAATTTTGGTCGGGAGCTCACTCCGACCTGGGCTGGCTTCGAACTCATGACCTTTTGGTCAGTAGTGATCTTAATGCAGCTGACTCTCAGCCAGCTGTGCCACAGTCCCGGTGCTACAATAAAAATGAAATGCACAGGTATAGGATGGATGGCACCTGGCTTGAAAACAATCCATGGGAAAGGGGTCCAGAAGACTTAGGAGACCCCAAGCTGAGCCTGAGTCAACACAGTGATGCGGCAGCTAAAAAGGCCAATGCAATTCTAGGCTGCATCAATAGAAGGATAGTGTCTGGCTCGAAGGAAAGCATAGTCCCGCTCTGTTCTGCTTTGGTCAGACATCCTCACCTGGAATAATAATCCTGTGTCCAGTTTTGGGCAAAGCAATTCAAGAAAGATATGAACAAGATGGAAGGTCTCCAGAGAAGAGTGATCAGGAGAGTGCTGTTGTTGCTGCTGTTGTTGTTAATCGAAGCAGATAGGTTCAAAAATTTTACTTATTTATTTAAAACTTTTGTATCCCGATCTTTTCACCTCTGTAGAGGGGGTGATTCAACCATAAATATAGCAGAGTGCCAGAAGCAGACTTCATAACAAGCCGAAACTTACATGTGGTTAGCCAGAATTAGCATCCATTTAACAGGATGGAACAGGATTGCAAAGTCACAACTTTAGGTTGAAAATATTTATTCAAGAAAGGAAAAAGAAAAGCATCGGGACTATGGCACAGCTGGCTGGGTGTCAGCTGCATTAAAGATCACTACTGGCCGAAAGGTCATGAGTTCGAAGCCAGCCCGGGTCGGAGTGAGCTTCTGGCCAATTGTGTAGCTTGTTGTCGACCTTTGCAACCTGAAAGACTGTTGCATCTGTCAAGTAGGAAATTTAGGTACCACCTATGTGTGGGGAGGCTAATTTAACAAAATTTACGAGGCCATAAAAAATCTCCAGCAAAAACATGCAGGGAATGTGGAAAGTACTTCATCTGTGTCGCAGATGGACGGTGAAGCGACAACTCCCTTGGTTGCCAGAAGTTGGAATGTTAAATAGCCTCTGACTGTCTATATGTGTTGTGTGTCTATGACATTGAATGTTTACCATGTATGTGTACATTGTAATCCGCCCTGAGTTCCCTGTGGGGTGAGAAGGGTGGAATATAAATACCGTAAATTAATAAACAAACAAACCCCTCCTAGATAGAAAAGGCTCTTGGAGCTCACTAGCTTGCTAAGCTCATCTTCTGTAAATATGTTTATAGTTTTTAGGTGAGAGTTTAATTTCGGTTATTTTAAAGTGTATTTTTTATATTCTCTGTAAGCCGTCCCGAGCCCTCGGGGAAGGACGGCATACAAAACTGAATAAATAAAAATAAAAATTCTAAGGAAGGTAAAAAAGGATAAAAAGTCAAAATATCCATGCAGCTACATTTTGCCTGGAGAGAGACAAAATGCATCCTCACCAGAAGCGAGACAAAAGCGAGACAAAGGCAATGGAGAATCACCACATGGCTAAGCCAAGGGAATAAAAAAAATCCCTCTAAAGAGGAAGTGACCTCATCCCTTGCAGAGATTCCATTGCTGCGTCTTCAAAGGGGGGGAGGAGATAGTGGCAAGCAAACAAAGACAAAGCTCCTTCTGGGAAAAAGCATGCATAACCCTATATCTAAGTCTAGCTACTCACTGAGGACTGGAGACTTGTGCAGTCCAGGGATGAAACCCAACAATGTATACCCCACTTTTATCTCCTCAATGAGGACTCAAAGCAGGATCCCATTTTGAAGACACCTTGTGATGTATTTCAACACATCTTACGTTAATCAGGAGAATAACCCATCCTAATAACAGAGATTTCGATTTGCTTTGCTGGAGATGGACAAGCTGAAATGTGTCCAGAGAAAAAGGCAGACAGGGTTTGGAAAGGCCTGGATGCTATGAATCCCTCTAAGGCAGTGTTTCCCAACCTTTTTTGAGCCGCAGCACACTTTTTACATTTGCAAAATCCTGGGGCACACCACCAACAGAAATGACACAAAATGACACTCTAACACAGTAATACATATAGTTAATGTGTTTTTCAATGTATTTATACACTCCGTGTGAAACCTGGGCCTGTTTTCATGAACACAACATAGATATCCTGGCAGGAATGGCAGAAAGACACAAACTTCCCACACAGAACTCCCATAACCAAGAGAAAAATGCTATAAGAGTTTGGCGGGCATTGCCCTTGAGTTTTGGAGTTGTAGTTCACCTATATCCAGAGAGCACTGTGGACTCAAACAATGTGGGATCAGGACCAAACTAGGTATGAATACTCAATATGCCCAAATGTGAACACAGATTGAATTCAGGGGAAATAGACCTTGACATTTGGGAGTTGTAGTTGCTGGGATTTATAGTTCCCCTACAATCAAAGAGCATTCTGAACCCCACCAATGATAGAACTGGGCCAAACTTCCCACACAGAACCCCCAGGAGGCAAGAGGGGGTCTCCACTTGGGGAAAGGGAGGCGGGCCTTCCCAATGCATGGAGAGGGAGAGAGCAAGTAGACAACGGGTGGGAAGGGGGCCTTTATCGAGGGTTTGTTAGGGTTTTTATACTTCAACACACTAGACTCCCCCCCCTCCCCTCCTGGAGGTTCCAATTTCCCACGGCACACCTGATGATCGCTCACGGCACACTAGTGTGCCCCGGCACACTGGTTGAGAAACACTGCTCTAAGGCTTCAGGAGCCTGGAGAGCAGAAGGCGGAGAATGAAGACGATGCCCCTGTTTTAAGTATTGGAAATAATGTTCTATTGAGGAGGAGGACACAACGGAGCAACAGATTCATATTGGAATAAGAGATATTCTACATCAGGGCTGTCCAACTTCTACCGGCCCAGGGGCCTGAATTCCGGTCACTGATGACCTGGGGGCCGTAGGGTCTGCCCCCGCCCGGCCCGCCCCGCCCCGCCCCAGCTCCGCCCTCTCCCCGGCGCCCCCCTTATTTTAATTTAATATTAAATATATTTAATTCCATCCTCCCCTCTCCCCTTATTTTAATTTAATATTAAATATATCTAATTCCATCCTCCCCTCTCCCCTTATTTTAATTTAATATTAAATATATTTAATTCCATCCTCCCCTCTCCCCCTTATTTTTATTTAATATTAAATATATCTAATTCCATCCTCCTCTCCCTTATTTTAATTTAATATTAAATATATTTAATTCCATCCTCCCTCTCCCCTTATTTTAATTTAATATTAAATATATTTAATTCCATCCTTCCCTTATTTTAATTTAATATTAAATATATCTAATTCCATCCTCCCCTCTCCCCTTATTTTAATTTAATATTAAATATATCTAATTCCATCCTCCCCTCTCCCCTTATTTTAATTTAATATTAAATATATTTAATTCCATCCTCCCCTCTCCCCTTATTTTAATTTAATATTAAATATATCTAATTCCATCCTCCCCTCTCCTTATTTTAATTTAATATTAAATATATTTAATTCCATCCTTCCTCTCCCCTTATTTTTATTTAATATTAAATATTAAATATATTTAATTCCATCCTCCCCTCTCCCCTTATTTTTATTTAATATTAAATATATTTAATTCCATCCTCCCCTCTCCCCTTATTTTTATTTAATATTAAATATTAAATATATCTAATTCCATCCTCCCCTCTCCCCTTATTTTAATTTAATATTAAATATATCTAATTCCATCCTCCCTCTCCCCTTATTTTAATTTAATATTAAATATATCTATTTCCGTCCTCCCCCTCTCCCTTATTTTAATTTAATATTAAATATATTTAATTCCATCCTCCCCTCTCCCCTTATTTTTATTTAATATTAAATATATTTAATTCCATCCTTCCCTCTCCCCTTATTTTTATTTAATATTAAATATTAAATATATCTAATTCCATCCTCCCCTCTCCCCTTATTTTAATTTAATATTAAATATATTTAATTCCATCCTCCCCTCTCCCCTTATTTTAATTTAATATTAAATATATCTAATTCCATCCTCCCCTCTCCCCTTATTTTAATTTAATATTAAATATATTTAATTCCATCCTCCCTCTCCCCCTTATTTTTATTTAATATTAAATATATCTAATTCCATCCTCCCTCTCCCCTTATTTTAATTTAATATTAAATATATTTAATTCCATCCTCCCTCTCCCTTATTTTAATTTAATATTAAATATATCTAATTCCATCCTCCCCTCTCCCCTTATTTTAATTTAATATTAAATATATTTAATTCCATCCTTCCCTCTCCCCTTATTTTTATTTAATATTAAATATTAAATATATTTAATTCCATCCTCCCCTCTCCCCTTATTTTTATTTAATATTAAATATATTTAATTCCATCCTCCCCTCCCCCTTATTTTATGTATCCAATCTCCCTTATTTCATCTTTAAATATATTTAATTTTATATTTAATACATGAGGGGAGATGGGGAGGGGAATGAGGAGCCCCTGAGGAGCCCCTGCTTCGGCCTACCTTTTCCAAACGCGAAGGATCCAGGAGTACCCGGACGACGAGAGAGCCGACGACCGACTGAGTCGAAGAAGGTCCTAATCGCGTCTGTGGGCCTCAGCGATCCAGTAGTAGAGTAGCCGAAGAGTATCGCGAGAATATGCAATCCACACGGGATTTCGCTGTCAATGCCGCCGTGATCTCGCGTTGACAGCGAAATCCCGTGTGGATTGTGTATTCTCGCGATACTTGCTCCGAACCCGGAAGTAGGTATTTTTTTAAAAAAAATTAATTAATTTTATTTTTCAATTTTTATTTTTATTAAAAAGCTTAGGGGGCCGTATGCGGCCCCCGGGCCGCCAGTTGGACAGCCCTGTTCTACATCAATATTAGAAGAACTTGGTGGTGGTGATCTTCTGCTGCCTGGGAGTCTGGTGGAGCTTCCTTCTCCGGAGCTTTTTTAAGCAGAGGCTGGATGGCCATCTGTTGGGAGGGCTTTGATTGTGCCTTCCTGCCTGGCAGAAGGAGGCTGGACTGGGTGGTCGTTGGGCTGTCTTCCAGTTCTACGGTTTTATGAGAAGCCTGCCTTTGGGGTTCTGCTTTGCTTTGGCAGAAGAGCTGCACTCGAGCTGGCAAAGTGGTGGAGACAGAATTGGAGCAAGGAAAGCGCTTTCTCGGCAGCAAGAGAGGTTCTCCCAGAAAGACGTAAATGCAACTTGTCAAGACGGTGTTTGATCAGCAGCCAGGCAGCCTTCTGCCTGTCCTCCCCACTCCGTTTGTCCCTTTCTTGTCACCATTGCCAAGAAGTTGAATGTGCTCCACCTGAAGCACATATATCAACCTTCCAGGAGCAAAAGTAGAATAGAATAGCTGTATTGTATAATCCTAGAATCCTAGCGATGGAAGAGACCTGGTGGGCCATCATCCAGTCCAACCCCATTCTGCCAAGAGATTTTTTTATGGCCTCATAAATCAGTTAAATTAGCGTCCCTACACATAAGTGGTACCTAAATTTTCTACTTGACAGATGCAACTGTCTTTCTGGCTGCAAAGGTCAACAACAAGCTACACAGTTTTGGTCAGGAGCTCACTTTGACCCGGGCTGGCTTCGAACTCATGACCTTTAGGTCAGTAGTGATCTTAATGCAGCTGACTCCCAGCCAGGAAACATCACAGAGGTGTTCACCCTTCCCTTTGCTATCCAAAGCATGTGTGTGTGTGTGTGTGTGTGTGTGTGGCTGGAGTTACAAAAATGTCCCTGTTCCGACTTACATACAAATTCAACTTAAGAATAAACCTACAGAACCGATCTTGTTCCTCACTTGCCAACTGCTTACGCTCTCTCGGGGATTTGGGTCTGGAAATATCCAAATTCCGGTCTCTGGATCAAGACAGAAGGGAAGCACTTCTAAAGCACGGCTGGGACTGTAGACACCTGACATTTATTTATTTATTTATTTATACCATTTATATTCATGGAATTGTTGTGCAGGGAAAGGAAGCCACGAATTAGGCCTGAACCAGAGTCAATTGGCTTAGAAAGGAGACAGAACATTTCATCGGCTAGCTTTAGAATCCTAGAGCTGGAAAGGGACCAGTGTCTAATACCAAAACAAAAGGATGATGCCAGATCCATCTTTTTAGTGATCCAGAGATCTTGAGTGGGAATTCCCTCTTGTTTCCAATAACAGGCATTGCTGCGGTAAACGTCTATAGAAAAACGTCTGGTTCTCATGGTACCTTAATTTTTAGGCTATTTCCAATATTCTTGTGTATTGCCACCCAGAATTCTTTGGCTCTCTGTAGGTCTAGATCAGGCCTGAGCCAACTTCAGCCCTCCCTTCAGGTGTTTTGGACTTCAACTCCCACAGTTCTTAACAGTCGGCGCCTGGGCTAAACTACCCAGTTCCCATCATCTGCAGTCTGCCAGGCCTGCACCATTGGGTTTCCTTTCTATCTTTGGAGGAATGCTACCTTTGAAAGATGGAAGCAGATGCTTTTTCCGACAAAGAGGCCACTTGTTGCACTCCTGAACAGGGAAAGCCCTCTGACTTAAAACACACCACACGATGAGTGAAAACTCCAATCCTTTTATTGAAGCTAAATAAAATAGCCAGTAGAAATAGATGCTTATAAAAAGTAAGAAAGTTCCAAAAAGTATACCGTCAGTAAAAATGCAGTAACAAAAAGCAGTGTCCACAAAAGATATAAAAACATTCCAAGGCAGTATTAATCCAGATAGGAACCAACAGGATACAAAGACAATCCAGGCGATGCTAGACAACACCAAAAGGCTGAAGATATCCACAGGAACAAGACCCCTTGAACAGGATTTCCATGGCACATGAACTTGATTTCCAAACTATACCTGATCTAACAGGTTTTTTTCCTTTGAGGCAAATTTTATATCCCAAAACCTAAAAATTGGTTTTATTTCCCCCCACTCTTGGCTCTTATCTGACGAAGTCTTTCAGAGCGACATAAACTTTGAGTTTGCTGTTGATCCTGGCTAAATTCCAGCCTCCTATTTTGCCACTCTTTCTCTGGCTGCTCATTAAAATCCCCAGGTGTCAGATTGTTTTCCAAACCCAAATCTTGAGAGCTCACAGAGAAAGGGAGTAACCCATTGTAGAAGAGTAAGGTTTACTGTTTAACTTTATCATGACAGGGCAGGCCATCCCACCACTCTCACCAATTTGTAGAGGTGCGTATTAACTGGCCCACTATTTGTGGGTACTCTCGTTTCCTAATGTCTTTTAAAACTGTGGAGACTTGTGAAGATTTGTGGAGAGGCTATCAACTGGACAGTGTGGGCCCTGTTTTAGAATCCTACCATTCTGTCCCTAATTCACTACCTAAATCCTTGTCTTCAAACTGCTGCCACCATTTTGTGAGAGAGAAATAATCTGAAACCCTTTTGTGAAGGAAGCTATTTGTGAGGTAATGAACGCTTTCATGCAACAAGAATACACTTTTGAAACGAGGCTTGACTTCGAAATCAATGGCACAGAGAGGTTTTTAGATGAAATAACAACTAATAGTTTATTCTGGTACAAAGCTTGGTTTGGTATAACTCTTCCGAGGAGGCACAACTTAAAAAGGTTACTAATTCTAGTTATGGCAAAACCAAAGTTACAATGTAGCAGCAATTTGGAGTCCCAAAACTCCCAGGCAAATACTTCTAACTCTCAGGCGGCGACTTTCGTGCGGGCACAGGGACGGAAGACGCAACAATTGATACTGGTACAAATGAAGCCAACTTTATTTGCAAAACATCAGCTGACGGAGTCTGCCTAGCATAAAGGCTGCTAAGATGGCAGAGCCCCGAACAAATGCCAACACTCAGTTTTTATACATTCAATGGCGACAGTCCCTTGATCCCGCCCATCTTCATAACTTGCAATAGGCTGGCACTCATGAGCCCATTTCATTACCCAATTAAACAAAGCATTGTTCAGCATTACACTCCTATTTGTTAGAAAGATGTGGCGCAGTATTAATTTTTCATTCTCACAGTATGTTATCTGCCATATGGGCAAGATGTTCACAAATCGCAACATTTCTACGGCCATTCCCTGTGCCTGCCAACAGGAATGGCCTCATTTGCCCATGCGCGCTTTCTAACCATTCAGATACAATGTAAACAACGCAGCATGGTGGACTATGGGCCAATCAGGCCGCTTTTTATCTAGAGGCACATGATGTTCTCTTAGCAAATCACTGCTTGTGCCTATGTACCAATCAGAGCTGATTATTCCCGTCATGGCTTTTGGCGAGCTGCCTCGCTATTCTAAGGCCAGCTACTCTAAACCCTTTGCTGTGCATCACTCTCTCCTGACAGTACTTCTGCTAAAAGCATCAATTCCGCTTTAACAATAGCCTAACTATTGTCATCAACCAGCTAGATTAGCTTTCCACCCTCTCAATACATAGGCACTCTGGCCTTCTTCAGACACTTTGTCTTTCTTTAGCCTTCAGGCTATCTCTAAACTAACTGACCCACAGGTTCAGTTAACTAAGACTGTATTCTCCCAGCCTTAAACTAATCCTAACCCTGCTCTCTCTAGAGCTGGTCAGACTTAACCACTCACTTTGAGCTCTTCCCTCTCTAAACTCTTAACTCTCTCTCTGAACTCCTCGCACACTGAGCTCCTAACCCTAACAAACTAGAATTCCCTCCTTGGTCTTGTCAGAAGCCTTTTGGCTCCTCCCACTACAGCTTCAGAGCCACGTTGCTATGGCAACTTTGCTCTCCCTGCAGAAATGTGCTCTTAATATCAGCTCTTTCTCTCCTGCTCACTCTCTCCCAATATTACAATACATATTCATCTATACAATACAATTAATCACTTCAACACACCCATCATCTCTCTGCTCAGCAGGAATATTCTCATGAGAAAATGCCCTTTGCACCAAAGCCTCTGTCATTGTCTGCCTGATGAAAATCATTGACCAAACCATCATTTCCCACATCAGAAGCATCATGATCCTGAAACACAATCACAGGCTGATTTACAACACCACTTCCCTTTAGGCTTCACATCGTTCACACGTTCCCTTTTGCCTCCTCGGCTTCTTTGAAGCCTTTAAAGAGGAAAGACGTATCTGAGAACAGTTGTAAATCTTTAATGAGGATGGGGAGGCAATGCTAACAGCCGTCACATACACACACATATACATGCACGCACGCACATGCACATGCACACACACACATACAAAGATTTTTGTTGTCTTCGTTCAAGGCGGCACTGACTTAGGACAACCCTCATGCTTTTCGTATCTGTATATAAGATCCATATCTTGTTTGTAAGTGTAAGGGAGTGACTGCCTATGCATATGTTTTAAATTGTTATGGCACTGTGAGCCACACTAGCTAAGCTGCTTTGGGTCTTGTTGAAGAGAGGAAAATGAAATTTTATTTACTTACTTACTTAGTTCCAGCATTTCTACCCCGCCCTTCTCAACCTCCGAGCGGGGGCTCAGGGCGGCTTACAACCGGCCAGAATTCAATGCCGCAACGTACAAACAGATATGAACAACTATCATAACAATTTAAAACAATAAGTAAAACAGTGAGCTAAAATAAATTAAAAACATTACTATCAAACCATATAGCCATTACCAGTCCGATTCAACATCCAAGGTGCTGTCATGCCTGCTGTCCAAAAGCCTGGTCCCAAAACCGTGAATAAGCATTTTCCTAAAAGAAAGGAGGGATGAAGCCGACCTCATTTCGCTGGGAAGCGAGTTCCACAGGTGTGGGGCCACCACCGAGAAGGCTCCATCCCTCGTCCCCGCCAGGTGTACTTGCAAGGCTGGTGGGACCAAGAGCAGGGCCTCCCCAGATGATCTTAAACTGTGAGTGGGATGTAGAGGGACATACATTCGGACAGGTAAGCTGAGCCGGAACCGAATAGGGTTTTATAGGTCAAGACCAGCACTTTGAATTGTGCTCGGAAGTGGACCCACAGCCAGTGGAGCTGGTGCAACAAAGGGGTGGTGTGCTCCCTATATCTTGCTCCCGTGAGAAATCTGGCTGCTACCCTTTGGACTAGTAGAAGTTTCCGAACAGTCTTCGAAGGCAGCCCCACGTAGAGTGCATTGCAGTAATCTATTTGGGATGTAACAAGAGTGTGGACCAGCATGGCCAGATCAACTTTTAACTGTGCAAAAACTCCCCTGGCCACCGCCGAGACCTGGGGTTCCAGGCTCACTGATGAGTCCAGGATCACTACCGGCTGTTAGGAATTGTGGGAGTTGAAGTCTAAAACACCTGGAGTGAGGGCTAAAGTTGGCCCACGCCTGGGTTAGATCGAAGGAAGTCATAATAAACAGAGGCTGGATGACAACCTGGAGGGCTTGGAGAGTGTCCTCCTGCCTGGCAAAAGGGGATGGGATGGATGACCTTTGAGGATCTCTTCCAACAATATGCTTCTGTGATCCTCCTTAATACAAGTGAGCTGTTATTAAGGGGGCCTCCTTCCCTGTTTATGGCCTGGTGTATTTTTCTTGCCGCTCCTGCTAAGCCTGGTTTTATGGCCCACTCGTAAAACACCCCAGCAGCAATTAGGGTCAGCGGGGACCGCTGTAATGGCTTCAAAGCGGGGCGCAGGGTCAGGGGTGAGCCTTGTAAATAGTCTCTCTCCATAAAAATAATTGGGAAAGGTCAGCAGGGGGTTTCCCAATTGGAGAGTGATCCCCTTTACAGCCCTGGCTTTCCCATAGCCATGAAATAAACAGCCTGGCTATATATACAGACAATAATTCAAAAAGGTGCCATAAACAAAGTTTGCATCATAAATTCATTCATTGAAGAGGCGGGGGCTTCCCTTTCTGTGGTGCTGTTGTCTCATCTGCAAAATCAATGGAGTCCGGTCTCCTTTCTAAGGATGGGACATCCTTTATCACAAAGAGTTTAGTACTGTTCTAGATTCTCTTGTATTGAAACAGAGCCAGAGAACTCTAGTGTTGGAAGGGGCACCCTAAGGCCATCCAGCCCGACCTCCTTTTTCCAGGCAGGAAGACACAGTCCAAGCCCTCCCAACCAGTGGTCACCTGGCCTCTGGTTAAAGACCGCGAGAGAAGGAGGCTCCGCCATGCAATGAGGCCCAGAACTAAGCATACTATTGATATCGAGCAGAATTTGGACAGTCTTGCTGTGAAGGCAGAGACCAGTCAGACTCACCAAAGAGGATCCGATATAGCCCTGGTGAGATAGGAAGCAACCAATTGGATTTTCCCTGAATTTCCCCAAATAAAGTCTCACCAAGTTGGACATGGGTTTCCGTATCCGTGGTTTAAAGGAATGCAGTTTCAGCCTCCCAGGGATGCTGTAAGAGCATCCCAGGCGAGCCAGCAGTGATCTGCGGCTCGGGAAAGGAAAGGTTCATGCTTGGGGAGAGTTGGAGACAGTTAAGGACACAATCACAATGACCTCTCAAAGACAACCAGCAGTAGCACCTTGTGCCTTGAAGTAACTTCCAATTTTTGGCTAGCCCCCAGTGAACCTAGGGGAAGATAAGGAAGGCTGAGCAAAGGAAGATAGATGCTTTTGAACCATGGGATTACTTACAATGTTAGGGTCAGGGGGGAAAAGCAAGGTAGAGAAAGATTGTGTGTTAAAACTGCTGCTGTAGCCACACTCCCAGCGATGCTTGGTCCAATAGGGCAGTGATTTTCAACTAGTGACCCGCGGAACACTAGTGTGCCGTGAGAGATCATCAGGTGTGCCGTGGGAAATTACAGTGTAGAGAGAGAGAGAGCCTAGCAGGAAACTTCAGGCAGCGGAAATGAGGCTTTCCTGGCCGAAGCAGCAATTTCAGCCAGCCTGGCTGCAGTCAGGGAGAGCCCTCGGCGTCCAGAACTTTCCTCCCTCCCTCTCTCTCTCTCTCTCCTTCCTTCCTTCCTTCCTCCCTGTGCGCCAAAGGCTACCTGGCCGGGCTGCGGCTCCTGCTTCCTGGCTGCTCTTCTGCCCTCCTCCCCTCCGGCAGCAAATAGGAGGAGAGGGAGGAGTCCGCGGGAGCTGCCCCCTTCCGACCCCACTCCTGGATGCGCCAGGGAAAGGGAGCAGCCCCTCATCTCCTGGCCTCTCCTGGCTGGGCTCCGGGTTTGCTGCAGAGCAGAGCAGAGGCCGGGATGCGCAGCTCCACAGCCCAGCTTGGTGCCTTCCCGATCTGGACCCCAAAGCAACAGCAGGGAAGCCAAAGGGACGCCGGGGGGCACTCCTGGGGGGGCTGAATCCCTTAGGGAAGGAGAGCTGGGGGTAGCAACGGCTGTGAGTCTCCGCCACAGTTTGTTCCGAGGCTCGGAACTACCCTGTGTGCTCAATTCCTATTTGTCCTGCTCAGCCGAGCCCGCGTGCGCTTCGGCCACTCAGCGCGGCCCCCCTCCGTGGGATGGTGACGGGCCTCCTGCGCGTGGGGGGCCTCCGGGGGGGGGGGGGGGTTGGCGGAAGCAGCGGCGTTACGAGGGGGGAGGGTGACAGTAAAATGGCAGTTAGAGTGTCATTTTGTGTCATTTTGGTTGGTGGTGTACCCCAGGATTTTGTAAATGTAAAAAATGTGTCGCGGCTCAAAAAAGGTTGAAAATCACTGATCTAGTGGTTGGCATTGCTTGGATTTTAAGCCAATAGCACAATATCCCTTTGTCTATTTGGCTTTTTAGGGTTGGGACGGAGATTTCAAGGCGGATCATGGCAGTTGGAGTACCTTTAGGAAGGCTATTAAACAAAGGCTGGATGGCCATCTGTCGGGGGTGCTTTGATTGCGATTGTCCTGCATCTTGGCAGAATGCAGTTGGACTGGATGGCCCATGAGGTCTCTTCCAACTCTAGGATTCTATGATTCTATGAAGTCTGTTTGAACATTTTGATTATTTAAAACTTCTATGGCTATTGCTTTGAGGGGGGAGTTTAGGGTTAAATCCATGATATCCATGACATACTGGGAAATGACCGTCTTTACAAACTGCCTAAGGATACTCAATGAAAAAATGTGAAGGATTAACTTTCGTAAACAAAGAATCCCCTCCTAAATCTTTCAACAGCAAACGGCAAACCCCACAATCCCATAGAATGGGGAACCACAAAAGTTAGCGTGGTTTTGGATTGATCCCTCCTGTGCAGTGTGGATGCCCCAACATCTTGGAACCCCACTGCCACCGCCACCACATCCAGCTCCCTTCCATCCACTTAAATTCCCCTCCTGTGTTTTCATGGTTGCTCATCCTATGGTTTGTGGTGATCCCTCCGTGGCGCATGCATGACCTTCCTCCTCACTCATCTTCATATGCCTGTTCTGTTTTGCTTCCTTTGCCCCCGCCATCCTCAGGTTGCAGCTCAGCCCGGCCCGCTCCGAACGGCTCAGCGACGAACATGCGCTGATCGCGGCCTACGTCAGCCGCCTCCAGAGTGGCCCACGGTCAGTGCGCGGGAGGAGAAGGAGGAGAGCCTGCCGTGTGTTTGCGTGTGTGTGCGTGTGCAAAATTGCTCTCTTGCGCTTGGCGTCTAGAGCAAAAGTCATGCAGGGACCCCTCTTCAGGCCTGGCTGCTTCAGGAGAGGCGAAAAGGCCCTCCTTGGAGCAAGTGCACATGTTGGTGCCACTGGTTTCTAAATGCCACTGGGATCAGATCCTGTGATATAGGGCATGCCTGGAAGGGCCTATCATCTTATGCTCCAAAATGGTGAGCAACCCCTTTGCAGAATCCCAAAGTGTGCCAGATGCATCCTCACAGGAACTCCCTGTTTTCCTGTGATAAGAACCCTTTCTAGGGTTCCCATCCTTCACTGGACCTTCTTCACTGCCATAGGAGCCAGGTTATCTGCCTTGAACTGGATTATATGGCAGTGTAGACTCATATAATCCAGTTCAAATCAGATAAGTGGATTATCTGCTTTGGTAATTTGGGTTATATTGCAGTGTAGAAGGGGCATTAGTCTTCAAAATCCATTACCAGGGGCTTGAAGAAGCATGGACACCACATAGTGATAATTCACTTGGCACACAATTGTTGCCCATTCGTTGACATACTTGACTTTAAAACACCTTTTGGCCTTCATAATGCACACACACATATGCATATGGATGTCTACCCAGCAGCACCTTAATGAAAAAGAAAAGCTGCTAACATAACTTTGCACAATGACTGGATGAAAACCTTGTCTTTCCAAAACAATGTGACTTGATGCAGGCCTCACCAAATAGCATGGCTTTGTCACATCTCATAGGTCGGTGGAACATTACAGAGTGCACCAAACATGCCCATGGTTATTGTTATGTGCCCTACAGCAGGAGTTTCAGATTCATTTCTCTCCTGCCTTACAATGGTTGCCTTCAAAGCGCCATTGAAGCCATGGATGGAGAATCCGTGGAAACAGAAGGCCAGCTATAATTTGTTTTGCATATTACTCACTAGCGTGCTTTAGCTTTTACCCAGTTTAGGGCCTTGGATGTTATTGAATGACAACTCCCATCACTTTTGGCTATCTACCCAGCAGACTGTGGATGATAGGAACTGTGACCCAGCAGCGCTTGTGGCTCTGAGCTTGGGGAAAGGTGAAAGGACATTTTCAGGCCAGGCATCGTATCCACAACCCCACTCTCTTGACTCTCCTGACTCAACAGAACAGACTGCAGCCTTCCAGGTGTTCCTGTATCCCAACTCCCTTCATGATCTCTAATGAGGAGGAAGATGGGAGTTGTAGTACAGTATCTGGAGGGCCACTGAAATGACACAGAGAGCCTGGAGTTGGGCACGTGACTGCCTGCAAGTTTGTGTGTGGTCATTTCTGTTCCCTCCATTTGATGGGAAATGGGGCCTAATGGGGACAGAGTGGTCAGCGTTGCTTTCCTCACATTCTGACTTACATTGGGCCCCAGCACTGACCGGTTGGCCTGGCTTGAACTGTTGGGCTGCAGATACTGACCCTTTCATGTTGGCTTTTCTCTCCGCAGCAGCGTCCTAGACAGCCCCAGCCGGCTGGACGAGGAGCACCGGCTCATTGCGCGTTACGCTGCCCGTCTGGCCGCCGAAGCTGGGAACACGGTAAGAAACCAGGTCGGCCTGGGCTCCCCAATTCTCTGGTCATCTGACCTTTGAACTCCAGCATGGGCCAACTTGGGGGAATTGTGTGAGTTGGAGTCCAAAACACCTGGAGGGCCCAAGTTTGCCCATGCCTGTTTTAACTGATGTGTAGCAAGACCAGAAAGACAATTATACAAACCTTGCACAAATTATTGATTTTTATCTCCATATTATTCTAAACCCCCCCCCCCTTTAGATAATATTTTATAGCCACAGTTCTGCTTGTAGTAAAACTCATTTCATTCATAAATCCTACCCTATTGGGTGAAGGATCAGAAGAGATGGTTCATTGGTCACTACAAAAGGAGTTTGTTTGAGGAGAGAAAGGCCTGCAGAGTTCATGATCCCCTAACACAACACATACAAATTCATGCATCTTATGTAGATTGTATATTGTGACAAAACCCCTAAAAAGCAAATCAGTTTAAAATATATTTTCCACATGCAAAACAGTTGTGCAAACCAAGTAGCAGTGGTAAAGGTAAAGATTTCTCCTGAAATTACATCCAATCATGTCTGACTCTGGGGGTTGGTATTCCTTTCCATTTCCAAGCCAAAAAGCAGACGTTGTCCATAGACACCTCCAAGGTCATGTGGCTGGCATTACTGCATGGAGCACCATTGCCTTCCCACAGAAGCAGTACCTATTGATCTATTCACATTTGCATGTTTTCAAACTGCTAGGTTGGCAGAAGCTTTGACTAACAGCGGGAGCTCACCTTGCTTCCCGGATTCGAACCACCAACCTTTTGGTCAGCAAGTTCAGCAGTTTAATCCACTGCGCCACCCGGGGGGGGGGGGGCTAGTAACAGTGACTAGGAATGAAATGCCCATTGTGCAACCCGTGTTGCTATAATGCAGGCATGGGCCAACTTGGGCCCTTCCTCCAGGTGCTTTGGACTTCTTTTTTTTTTTGAAGTGAATTTTTTTATTATTTTCTAATTTTTAAATACATGTAAAGAGGGGGAACAATCAAGAAGATAGGAAAGTAGGAAACAACACCACAATAGCCGCCGCCACCCTCGCAGAAAGATCGGGCGGAGGCGAAAAAAAGGAAGAAAAAAAAAAGAGTCTGACTTCCATTTCAAGCTTACTTTGTGTTTTTCTTTAACGTATTACTCTCACTGTCTATTCTTTGTCTTGTTTACTTCTTTACTCCTTTATTTTGTCATCGTATTTCTGGAAAAGTTCCCAGTGTGTTTCTTTAATTGGGTTGCCCGTATGCCTCTTCAAGAAAAAAGTTAATTTGTCCATATCTTTTATATCTCTTACTTTAATTTTCCAGTCTTCTATTTCCGGCGTACCTTCCAATTTCCAACACCTCGCGAAGACCATTCTTGCTGCCGTTGTCATATAAATGAACAGTTTATCTTTATTTTCCTCTAATATTAAATCCGAGTCCGTAATTCCCAGGAGGTAATACTCCGGTTTTTTCTTTAAAGTTATTTCTAAAATTTTCTGAATTTCATTGTGTATTTCTGTCCAAAACTTTATGGTTGCTTTGCAATGCCACCACATATGGAAAAAACTTCCCTCGTGATCTTTACAATTCCAGCACTTACTTGACAGTTCCTTATTCATCTTTGCCAGTTTCACTGGTGTCATATACCACCTGTGGAACATTTTTAGCTAGTTTTCCCTTAAGTCCGAGGCGTCCGTGTATTTTAATTTTTTGTTCCACAGCTGCTCCCACTCCCTTAAGTGTATGGGTCTTCTGAAATTTTCAGCCCATTTGATCATGCAGTCTTTTACTTCTTCTGTTTCAGTGTCCCTTTTTAAAAGTATTTTGTAAATTTTTGTTATTTCTTTTCTGTCCGTCATTAGGATCTTGTCCCAACTATTATCCGTTAGGTTAAATCCCACTTTCTTGTCTTTGTTGTATAATTCCTTAATTTGCATATAATTTAACCAAGTTAGATTATTAAATTTTGCTTTCAATTCCTCATGGGATTTCATTTGATCTGTATTTTTAGCTAGTATATCATTATATGTAGGCCAGACTGTCCACCCTAGCAATCTCCTTTGGTGGGCTTCCATCGAGGAGACCCACAGTGGGGTTTTGGTATAGAAGTACCTTTTATATTTCTGCCATGTCCTTAGCAACACAGATCTCACGAAATGGTTGCCAAAGTTCTTTTCTTTCTTTTCCCTGTCATACCAGACGTAGGCATGCCAGCCTACTCTCAGGTTGAAGCCCTCCAGATTTATTGTTTTTTCTCTTTGTAGGGCCATCCAATCTTTTAACCACATTAATACACAAGCATCATGGTAAAGTCTGAAGTCCGGAAAACCAAAGCCTCCTTTTGATTTTTTGTCTATCAATGTTAGATGTTTAATCCTGGGTTTCTTGCCGTTCCACACAAATTTTGACAGGTCTCTATGCCATTCTTTAAACCTCCCTTGGTTTCGGATTATTGGTAAATTTTGGAATAGAAACAATAACTTTGGAAGTATATTCATTTTCACTAGTGAGATACGTCCCAAGAGCGACAGATTTAAGTTCTTCCATTTTATCAGATCTTTCTGATTTTTTTCCAGACCATCTCATAATTATTTTTCAAAAGTTGTGAATTCTTTGCTGTTAACCATATACCTAGGTACCTTATTTTTGTCATTATTTGTAATCCTGTTTGCTCTTTTATTTTTTCTTGTTTTTCCCTGTCTAAATTCTTCGTTAGACTCATTGTCTTTTTTAATTCAACTTGAATCCTGCCAGTTTGCCGAATTCTTCTATTTTTCGTTTTTATTAGTCAATTTTATATTCCGCTCCTCCCTGCAGGCTCGGGGCGGATCACAACAAGAATAAAATGTACAATACAAATGCACAGCGAAGTTCCATAAAACAGTAAAAACATAATCAATAGCCAACTAATTACAGATCCCCGATCTTAGGTTCGACACTAGTAAGCCTCTTCATTCAGTTAGCCGAACGCTGTTCTGAAGAGGACAGTCTTACAGGCTCTTCGAAAAGGGCCGAGTTCATGCATTGCCCGACATGATTGGGTAGCGAGTTCCAGGTCATGGGAGCCACAAATGAAAAGGCCCGTTGTCTCGTACTGACAGGTAGCAGGAGCGGGTGATGGAACAACCAACAGGTTCTGCTCTTCCGAGCGCAGTGATCTCGGGGAACGTACGGGTTGGCAGGGCGGTCCTTAGGTACTCAGGCCCTAGACCGTGCAAGGCCTTAAAGGTTAACACCAACACCTTGAAGGCAATCCGGTACTGATGGGGAAGCCAGTGCAGTTGCCGCAGAATGGGCGTAATATGCCCCTCACTGGTGCACCCACTAGCAGCAGCAGCAGCGCATTCTGCACTAGCTTGAGTTTCCGGATTGTCGACAGGGAAGGCCCACGAGGGCGTTACAGTAGTCCAGCCTCGAGATGACCGTCGCCTGATCACCGCGGGCCAGGTCATCCTGGACAGGTAGGGTGCCAGTCGCCAGCCTGGCGAAGATGATAAACGCTGTTTTGCTGACCATGGCGACCTGAGTCTCCATGGTCAGCAAAGGGTCCAATTGGACGCCTAAGCTCTTTACGAGGGATGACGGGCTGAGCTGCTCGCCATCCAGGGTAGGCAACCGGCACTCATCCAGCCCAGGGCGATCGGGTTACAAGATTTCGTCTTCGACGGATTCACCTTCAGCCGGCTGGCACGCAGCCAACCAGTCACGGCTTCAAGGCATAGATGGAAACAATCGGGTACGGTATCCTGCCTGCCGTCCATTCTCAGCAGAAGCTGGGTGTCATCCGCGTACTGATAACACGGAGGATTTTGTTCATAATATTCAATCAAATTTGTTACCGTACATATATTGTCTTTCATGTTTCTATTGGGGAGGAAGCCTGTTTGTTCCTTCCGTATCCATTCTCTCAAGAATTCCTTTAATCTAGAGGATAAGATATTTGCGAATATCTTATAGTCCGTGTTTAGCAGAGAGATTGGTCTATAATTTCTAATGTCAGTTCCATCTGTATCTTCCTTAGGAATCATCACTATTTCCGCATATTTCCAAGAATCCGGTATTACCTGTGCAGACATTGCTTCATTAAAAATTCTTTTCAATAGTGGGGAAATTTCTTGTTTCATTGACTTATAGAAGCCTGCCGTATATCCATCCGGACCAGGAGCTTTATCCAGGCTAAGATTATTTATAGCTTTTTCTATTTCTTCTATTGTTATTTCCTTATTTAGACTTTCCCTAGATGTATCTTTGATTTTTTCTAATTTGAATCGGCCTAAGTATTCCATTATCTTTTCTTTGGGGATTTCATCCTTTGTATACAATTGTTTATAATATTTTCCAAACTCTTCCATTATTTCCTTTTCCTTTGTTATTACCTTATCTTTCACCTTAATCTTTATTATTTGTCTCGCTTGTCTTCTTTTACGGACCTGTCTCGGTAACCATTTTCCTGGTTTATGTGCATTTTCAAATGACTGTTGTTTCAGAAATTTCAATTGCTTTGCTTGGAATTCTAATTCCAAATGATGTTTTTCTTGATTCAATACTTGTATTTCTCGGACTAGGGTTTTATTTTTAGGTTGGAGTTTAGCCTCTTTCTCCCTTGAAGCTATTTTTGCTTCAATCTCCTTCAACTTTTTATTCCTTTCCTTGTTATTTCTTGCGTTATGTTGGATCAGATGTCCTCTTAGAACGGCTTTCAGTGTATCCCATACTGTTTGGGATTTGGTGTCTTTTATATCATTCAATTGGATATAATCACGGATTATATTTTTGTATCTGTCTGAGTCCTCCGCCCTTTTCAAAAGATTTTCGTTTAGTCTCCATTTACGTGTCCCTTTCCTCTGGTTAATCACCATTTCTATGGGTGGATGATCTGATAGATCTCTTGGCAAGATATTTATTTCATTTGTTTTTGTAACTAGATTTTTTGTCCCCCATGCCATGTCTATTCTTGACCATGTCTGATGGCGGTTTGAAAAAAAAGTGTAGTCTCTCCTATTCTCGTTCTTAATTCTCCAAATATCTTCTAGTTCCAATTCCTCTTTCAAGTCTAAATTTTTTTGTGGTAATTGGCTATTACTTTGGTTGGTTCCTTTCTTGCGTTTTTTACTCTTATCCCAATTACTACTCAAGACCCCATTGAAATCTCCTAGGAGGAGGAGTTCATCAAATTCCACTTCCTTCACCTTCTCTCTAAGGGTCTGGATAAACTTTGTTTTGGTACCATTTGGTGCGTATATGTTACACACTAAGATTTTCAGTTCCCCAACCTGGACTTTAATAGCAACCATCCTGCCTTCTTGGTCTTTAAATGCCAATTCCGAATTTAAGTTTTCTTTAACATATAAGACTACTCCTCTTTTCTTTTTCTCAAATGATGAGTAATATTCTTTACCCAGTTTTTTATTTCTTAGGTGGGAAACGTATTTGTCTGAAATGTGTGTTTCTTGTAATGCCAATATGTCATAATTGAGACGTTTAAACTTATTAAAAACTTTTTTGCGTTTCTGGGGAGAGTTCAGACCATTGATATTGTTTGATAAATATTTTATTTGTATTTCCGCCATCAATCGTTAATTTTCTCACACAATCCAAATTCCATCAATTCCTTTTGGGGGATCGCCGCTGCCATAGCCAACTTTCCTTGATCATTATCATATCCATCCGGGTGTATTGCTGCTGCCATATCTAGTTTCCCTTGCTCACTCTTGTAACCCTCGTAGTCCTCAGGGGAATCAAATCTCGGTTTTTTCTTTGTGTGTCCCTTCATCGGTGAGTCTTCTTTTTTGGTGTCATTACTTGGGTCCTGTGTCAGTTTTTTGTAAAAATCCTTAGCCTTTGGACTTCTGAATGGCTTGATGGGGGTCAACATGTGTCTCAAAATTGAGGGTGCATTTTCACAGCCAGCTGTCGCTGCAGCAAAGAGAAATGCAACACAAAGTGTGTGCAGACGTGGAAGGGCTTCCTTGGGTATGTTTCGATAAATTTATGAAGCGTTCGCATTGAAGTCTATGGGACTTTACTGTGTCCTTTTCTTTGGATGTATGAAATGTTCCACTGCCTAAATGCACAGTTGAAGTGTTAAGTTACTGTAACTCTAGGCCTTCTGGAACTCAAAGAAAACTTTAATTCTTCCTTGGGAGGCAGTGCCCTCACACACACACGCGTCCCTGGCTGCTGCAGCCTGCTTTTAGCTTCTTTTCTCCTGAAGCCCATCTCCCTGTGGCTTGTATTGTGGGCTGAGCTCGTGTCACAAAAAGTGCCGCCACTACAATAATACTATACGCCCCAGATAAGCAGCCAGAGGTTATGGTTACACAGAGCTCCAGACCCTGGGAACAAACTCTTAGACAGCAAACAATACAGATGATGGAGAGATTCAGATATTGTCAAGATGGGAGGGAGCACAAAATAGGTCATTCCTCTTACATTCATCCTGATGGTAAGGCCTGTCTCACCATTGAATCAGCTGCTGCGTGGGAGTCTGGCAGAGTCCCCTTCTTTGGAGGTTTCTAAGCAGAGCCTGGTTGGCCATCTGTTGGGAGGACTTTGATTGTGCCTTCCTGCAAGTCAGAATTTATTTATTTATTTATGACATTTATATACCGCCCTTCTCACCCCAAAGGGGACTCAGAGCGGCTTACAAGTAAAATGTAAATACAATATATTATAATATTATTGCCATAGCACAATATTAATATTATATATCACATTGTACTACAACATTATACTGTAATAATATTAGTAATATTACATGTAATATAAAATATACAATTATAATATATTATTATTAGTAGTAGTATTATATTGTATTACATTATAATATCAATATTATATGTATATACAATATATTATATTATAAGCACAGTGCAGGAGGCAAGATGGAAATGCCTTCTTGGCCCGTCTCTTCACTCTGATCTCAGAGCAATGAGGTTGGACTAGATGGCCTTTAGAGATTCCTTCTAAACCTATTGGAATAGAGATTGCCTGGGAGTCTGGGGAAGCTTCCGTCTTTTGAGGTTTGGAAACAGAGACTGGATGGCCATCTGTCAGGAGGGCTTAGATTGTACCTTCCTGCAGGGCAGAAAGGAAGGTGGTTTGAGTCTCCTTAGAGTCACACCAAGGAGACTCCATCCACTTCACCTCCCTTTCTGCCCTGCAGGAAGGTACAATCTAAGCCCCCCTGACAGATGGACATGATCTCCTGGTCCCATTGAGGGCCGCCCCTTGTTCACCGCAGACCTAGCTCTCTGCAAGATGGATGCCTTGTATTTTTAAGCGCCTCTCTGCAGACCTGGCTGAGCAGAAGGTGGCGGAAGAGCATTGCCGCTGATGCTTTTTCTGGAGCGAAAACGCCAGGCAGAGAGTGAAGCCAAGGCAGAGTCAAAGGCACAGGAACACAGCCAGAGAGATGGGTTTGGCATCTGCATTGGTCTCTTTCTCACGACCAAACTCTATATCTACCTGTCAAACCCATTTACAGCCATTTGAGAGCAGGTTGTTGTCAACCGAGGGAGTCTGTTCCCATCAAGCTCCCGATTACCTTGGGTCATCACGAGACATCGCAGAGATGGGAGGCATCTAGTCCAAGCCCATGGCAAGAAATCCTCCAAGACGGCCATTAAACCTCCAAAGACTCCCGCCACCCTCAGACGCAGCCCCTTTCGGTCTCAGAACAACTCTTACAGAATTGTAGACTTGGAAGGATCCTCCAAAGGAAATCCAGTCCAACCCCTTTCTGCCAGAAAGGGAGACATCATTCAAGCCCATCCAGCATTGGCTTGGAAACCTCCAGAGAAGGAGACTCCACCAGACTTGGAGGCACAAAAAACATCTCTTTTACCATCAGGAAATTCTTCCTAATGTTCGGATCAGTGGTTCCCAACCTGTGGCCTCACTGGTTACTACACCGTTGCAACAAGAGCAACTAGTCTCTCAAAACCCTCTTATAGTGCTGAGGCTTATTCAATATTTATTTATTTATTTATTTTATATTTGTATTTCTATTCTATTTGTATTTCTATTCTGCCCTTCTCACCCCACAGGGGACTCAGGGCGGATTGCAGTGCACATATACATGGCAAACATTAAATGCCATAGACACACAACATATATAGACAAACACAGAGGCAATATAAGCTTCATGAAGGTATGATCGAATTCCAGCCACCGGGGGAGCTGTGACTTCACGATCCACTTGTGACACCGAGTCCTTGATGGAGTACTCCCTCATTCTTTTGCCTGCTGCTGGAGATTTTTATGGTGTCGTAAATTAAATTAACCTCCCCCGCATAAGCAGTACCTAAATTTCCTACTTGACAGATCTAACTGTCTTTTGGGCTGCAAAGGTCGACAGCAAGCTAGGCAAATGGTCGGCAGCTTACTCCGACCCGGGCTGGCTTTAAACTCATGACCTTTCAGTCAGTGGTGATTTAATGCAGCTGACCCGTACCCAACTGCACCACAGTCCGGTGCAGTTGGGTAGGTTTTCTGTTGACGAACAGATGGTGACTACTGGATGGCATATGTTCTGTATCAGAAACTAGATCTGATGTGGTCCATCCAATGCCGTTTTCTGAGTCAGTACCCCAAATAGCCAAACAAAATCTAAAATTGACCAAAAACATATTTATAATCCTTTTGGTATGAATGTTGGAGAGTGGCCCTGGTCAAAGTGGTCCCTGGTCAAAAAAAGGTTGGGAACCACTGGTTTAAATGCAATGCCTTTTCCCTGCAATTTGAAATGTTTTAATATCATATTTTGGGCATTTCTCAATAGAAAAGACAGGGTCTAGACAAGGCCTGGACAAACTTTGGCCCTCCAGGTGTTTTGGACGTTGGCCATGCCTGCATCATAGCAAGGGGTTTCTGCAACAGTTTCCCAAAGTCCCTAACACTTTTGTGAGTTTTCTGGTGCCATTGGGGCCCCCAGGAAGTGCCTGTGGATGTGGCCCCTCTCCCTCTGCCTGTGTGTGTTCTGTGTGCCTTGACCAGGCCCTGCGGTCCTTCCTGTTTTGACTTTGTGCCCCTTGCGCTCTCTCCCAGCCGCGGCCCCCGACGGACCTGGGCTTCAACTTTGACGCCAACAAGCAACAAAGGCAGCTGATAGCGGAGCTCGAAAACAAGAACAGGTAAGGAAGGTTGGAGGGAGAGTCAAGCCCATTTTCCTCAAGGACCACTTCAGACTGATCACTGCCTTCTTCCAAGGGCCACTGAATCCACTGACATGTCATTAATAGCCATTGAAATCCACAAGCACATGAACAACTATAACAGAAAGGCAGAAACCATGAAAATGAACACAACCTGGCCACCAGAATCAAGACTGTATATAAAGACCACCACTCAGAAACAGGGGAACAGCAAACGATCAAATGCCAGTTAACACCTCCCAAGCAAAGGATGTCTCCATGCAACAACAGTCAGGCAACCTCTATGCAGATACCCTCACTGAGTCACTGTGCAGCTTCATGGCTACTCAGTGCTATTCAAGCTGACTAATTCCAATATTCACACTTGCTTCAAACAGACAAGGGTTCTTTCTCCTACCCTGGACATTATTCCACAGAGATGGATGGATGGATAGATAGACATATACATACACATACATACATACATACATACATACATACATAGAATCCTAGAGTTGGAAGAGACCTTATGGGCCATCCAGTCCAACCCCATTCTGCCAAGAAGCAGGAAAATCTCATTCAAAACATCGCCGACAGCCTCTGTTTAAAAGCTTCCAAAGAAGGAGCCTCCACCATACTCCGGGGCAGAGAGTTCCACTGCTGAACAGCTCTCACAGTCAGGAAGTTCTTCCTAATGTTCAGATGGAATCTCCTTTCTTGTAGTTTGAAGCCATGGCTCCATTGTGTCCTAGTCTCCAGGGCAGCCAAAAGGAAGCCTGCCCCTTCCTCCCTACGACTTTCTCTCAGTAATATTTAGTTGGGTTTTTTTTCCAATTCTTGTATTCACCTTGTTTTAAATTGATTGATACTGTTTAGCTGGTATTGCATCACCTGACAAGTAGCAACCAATAGTGAAAGGATGAAGGCAGTGACATCTCCTGCCCACCCCCTCTTCGGATATCAGCCAGAATGCCAACATCTTAAATCAAGAAATAGTTTTTTAAGATCTACAGAGACACTCACTGGAACACCTCAGCAAGCAAGAGTCCAAAAGTGGCAGGCGAAAACCCAGAACTTCAATCAATGGCTGGTACCAAATGAGAGACTCCCTCTGCCCCCCTGGGCACACAGAAGATTGGGCAACCTGGAAGGTGCTGAACAGGCTGCACTCTGGCACCCCGAGATGCAGAGCTAACCTTAAGAAATGGAGCAACAAAGTGGGGTCCACAACATGGGAGTGTGGAGAAGAGCAAACCACAAACCACCTATTACAATGCAGCCTGAGCCCTGCCACATGGACAACGGAGGGCCTTCTCACAGCAACGCCAGAGGCACTCCAAGTGGCCAGATACTGGTCAAAGGATATTTAATAGAATGCCAAGTTTGCAAACTTTGTGTTTTTGTTTTGTTTTGAAATACAATACAACTGTTTGGTTCGCTCCTCATATGACACATAAATAAATAAATAATTAAATGCATTTTAAACACACATGGTAAATTTGACCTTAAGGTGAATTTGACCTTGCTTATTGCTCCTGCAGGGAGATCCTACAGGAGATCCAGCGCCTGCGCCTGGAGCACGAACAGGCCTCGCAGCCCACGCCGGAGAAAGCCCAGCAGAACCCCACGCTCCTGGCCGAACTGCGGCTCCTGCGGTGAGATCACACGTCGGGGTGTGTGTGTCTTGGGACCGCTGTGTGCATGGGCCCCTCCTGCCCAACTGACCGCTCCCCCTCTTCCTCCCCCATCTGCACAGGCAGCGCAAGGATGAGCTAGAGCAGCGCATGTCTGCCCTGCAGGAGAGCCGGCGAGAGCTGATGGTGCAGCTGGAAGGGCTCATGAAGCTACTGAAGGTCAGGTCCACCAAACGCCCTCCGACCCCCATTGATCCCTCTTCTCCTGCCTTTCCTTGGAGGTCAGGGAGGCAAGCCTGTCCTCTCTCAGCTCCCGAGGCTGCCTTCGGCTGAGCCAGACCAAGCTAAACACCTGTCTGAACTGGGATGGGCAGGGACCTGATGGTGGGCTTCCGGCACCAAAAGCAAGGGCCCTCCAACCAAGGGATGGTCCTGGCCCAGAGTTTGGATCACATGTTCTAGACCAGTCGTGGGCGAACTTGGGTCCTCCCTCCAGGTGTTTTGGATGTATTGTCTTAGGAATTGTGGGAGTTGAAGTCCAAAACACCTGTAGGGAGGGCTCAAGCTGTCCCAGGCCTGTCCTAGAATATTTGGTCTCTGTAGCAAAGTAGACTGCAGTGTAGCTAGGGCTATGCGTATAAGCTTGTGGGAGGAAACAGGGAGAGAAATGCGCAAAGGGCTCTGAAAAGATTGAAGAAGGTAAAAAAAACCTTTATTGTTGCGGGTAATCATTTCAGATAAAAGGGTAGATAGAGAAAAGAAAAGATAGAGAAGAGAAGAGAAGAGAAAAGGAGCCCCCAGTGGTGCAGTGGGTTAAACCGCTGAGCTGCTGAACTTGCTGACCAAAAGATCGCAGCTTTGAATCCGGGGAGCAAGGTGAGCTCCCGCTGTTAGCCCCAGCTTCTGCCAACCTAGCAGTTCTTAAACATGCAAGTGTAAGTAGATCAATAGGTACCGCTCCGGCGGGAAGGTAACAGCGCGCTCCATGCAGTCATGCCGGCCACATGACCTTGGAAGTGTCTATGGACAACGCTGGCGTTTCAGCTTAGAAATGGAGATGAGCATCAACCCCCAGAGTCAGACACGACTGGACTTCATGTCAGAGGAAAACTTTTACCTTCGTCTTAGAGAAAAGAAAGTGGCCTGACTTTGGTAAAAAGGTCCCTCATTCTGACTTTCACGTGAAAGGTGTCTCGAGGCAGAGAGAGGCCTCGTGGTGCTCCCTTCTCGAGTGAAAGGGGAATAAAGGCCCCTTCTACACTGCCATGTAAAATCCAGATTACCTGCCTTGAACTGGATCATATGGCAGTGTAGAAGGGGCCTTAGAGAGAATACACTGAGAAGACACTGGCCACAAGATCTTGAGCACTTAACACAAAAGGCATGTGGCCTGAGAAATATCAGTCTGTCATCAATGAGTTGGCAGCAGGGAATAGAGAGCGAGACCCCGGCTGTTAGGAATTGTGGGAGTTGAAGTCCAAAACACCTGGAGGGCCCAAGTTGGCCCATGTCTGATCCAGATATTGAACATGTCTCCGATGTCCCCTTCTCTAAGCCTCCTCTCCTTCAAGTTAAATATCCCTTGTAGCTCCTTACAACAGTGTTTCTCAACCTAGGAGTCGGGACCCCTGGGGGGGGGGAGTCGCAAGGGGGTGTGAGAGGGGTCACCAAAGACCAACAGAAAGAACTGTGAAGTTTGGCCCCATTCTATCATTGGTGGGGTTCAGAATGCTCTTTGATGGTAGGTGAACTATAAATCCCAGCAACTAGAACTCCCAAATGTCACGACCTATTTTCTCCAAACTCCACCAATATTCAAATTTGGGCGTCTCGGGTTATTTGTGCCAAATTTGGTCCAGTGAATGGAAATACATCCTGCGTATTAGGTGTTTACATGGCGATTCATAACAGTTATGAAGTAACAATGAAAATAATTTTATGGCTGGGGGTCACCACAACATGAGGAACCGTATTAAGGGGTTGCAGCATTAGGAAGGTTGAGAAACACTGCCATAGAGGGATTCATAGCATCCAGACCTTCAACCATTTTGGTTGCAGCTTGTCCATGTCCTTCTTCAGGACTGGACACAGTGAGATCTGACCAGAACAGGATAGATTGGGACTGTAGGATGTGGGAGAGGCAGCCATGGTCCCAGGTGGCGTTCAGATGGGGAATGTGCATGGAGAATAAAGCTCTGCAGCAGAGCCATGTTGGTCAGGGAGGGTCCCGGTCCTGTACTTGCCATTTGCAGGCAGCCAGAGAAATAGAGCAGACTAGAATAGAGTGCCATTGTACATTGAACAACAAAATTAAATGCACCACAATCATATTATATCTTATATATAAATAAAAATGTAACGTTCGTTTGTGGGATTAACATAAACTCAAAAACCACTGGATGAATTGACACCAAATTTGGACACAATGCACCTCTCAGGCCAATGAGTGACCATCACTCATAAAAACACTGAAAAACACAGCGGAAGGGACTTAAAAAGCCAAAAAAGCAAAAAGGCGCTACAGCACATGTGCAAAAATGACTCCCCGGGCAAACAAAACACACAATAGCATATCCACACTCTCTTCCAGACTATAGCTCCCAGCATCCCCTAGGCCAGGCCCTTTAGGAGAGGAGGGTGATCCAAATGCACTGCTTCCAAAGTGCAAGCTTTCTTCTCCTTGGATTTCTTTGAGAGCATCCCAATCCCTGCAGATTTCCAATTTCCTATCCCTGGACTGCAAATCCCAGCAATCCTCCAGATAGATAAAATTTATTTATTTATTTATTTACATCATTTATATTCCGCCCTTCCCACCCTCACATCTGTCAGGACAGCTTGGATGGTGTCTTCCTGGCGACTGGATGGCCTTTGGGTGTCCCTTCCAGTACTACGATTCTATCATACAGGAATTTTCCTGCTGTGATGTAAGCCACCCTGTTTGTTTATTTATTTATTTATTTATTTGCAGTATTTATATTCCGTCTTTCTCACCTCGCAGGGGACTCAGGGCGCATTACAATGCACATATACAGGCAAACATTCAATGCCATAGACATACAAGATATAAGGCAGACACAGAAGCAATTTAACATTCCAGCTTTTCTGGCCACCAGGAGGAAATGTTGCATTCCTTCTCTCCTTTTGGGTGTATTTTGGATATTTTATGGCCTCGTAAATCAGTTACATTAAGCCTCCCCACTCAAGTGGTACCTAAATTTCCTACTTGACAGATGCAATTGTCTTTTGGGTTGCAAAGGTCGACAACGAGCTACACAATTGGTCGAGCGCTCACCCCGACCCGGGCAGGCCTTGAACTCATGACCTTCTGGTCAGTAGAGATCTTATGCAGCTGACTCCCAGCCAGCTGTGCCACATTCCCGGTGCTATAGATTAGATAGATAGAGAGGAGGGGGGGGTAGGTAGGTAGATTAGATAGAGATAGATAGATGAGATAGAGATAGATAGATAGATAGATAGGTAGATCAATCAGGAGGATGCTGGGAGTTGCAGTCCAAGAATAGGTAGAGAAGGAAGAAATGAGAGAAAGAGGAAGGGAAAGAAAAGGGGGGAAGGAAGGGAAGAGGAAGAGAAGGAAGGAAGAAGAGAGAGAAAGAAAGAAGGGAAGGAAGGAGAGAAAGAAAGGAGGAGAGAAAGAGGAAAAGTTGGCCACACCAGTGCGTGGCAGAAACAGCTAGTATTTCTATGTAGAAAATTACAAAACAAAGCAAATTCCACATCCTAATCACTATGCCACATGAATGAGAAACCACGGGTTTCAATATCGTCACTGCTCTGGGATATACACTCACTCTCTCAGCCTATTTGTCCTTGTGGTTATCAACCTATGCTGCCTGCCAGATGGTAACAATTCCAAAAAAAAGGATATCCAGGGTGCAATGGACCCTTAAGAATATTCTGAGCATTTTGAAGGCAGCGGGAATGGTAAAGACCCTACTCTGCCCCTCTCTGCTCCTGAAGAGGGAGCCCTGTCTACATAGGGCTGGCTGGCCACTTGAAAGCCCCTCCCTCTGCTCGTGTTAGTGGCAAATAGCCACAAGGGACACAGATTAATTGAGTGGTGTATTGATTGTGGTCACAAGTGGGGGGAGGGAGATGGATAGATGGGAAGATGAGTGGAAGACCCTGATGCATCTGGGGTTGCTACTGGTCAATGTTGGGAATCAGAGCTGTTAGGCTCAAACACAACCCTCTCAGTTGGAGTGATTCCACCATAAATGTAGCAGAGTGCCAGAAGCAAAATTCACAACCAACAGAGACGCATGTGTGGCGAGTCAGGATTAGCTTCCATTGAACAGAATGGCACAAGATTGCAGAGACAGAACTATAGGTTCCAATATTTATTCAAGAAAATAAATACATTCTAGATGGGAAAGGGTCTTGGAGGTCACTAGCACACCAAAACTCATATTCTAAAGAAGGTAAAAAAGTAAAAAAAGTCAAAATATCCATGCAGCTACATTTTGCCTGGATAAAGACAAAATGCATCCTCACTGGAAGGGAGGCAAAAGTAGAAGAGAAAAGGACAAAATGGAGAATCGCCCCATGGCAAAACCCATGGCAATAAAAATACCTTTAGAGAGGACGTTACCTCATCCCTCACAGAGATCCCGTTGCTACATCTTCAAAGTGGGGAGAGATAAAGTAAAGTCAAAGCCTCTTCTGGGATAAACATGCTTAGGAATGTGGGGGGAGGATCCCTCCACCTAATCCTATCTGTAGCCTAGCTACTCATTGAGGACTTGAGACCTGATGACACAAGAGACTTGTGCAGTCCAGGGATGAAACCCAGCAGGTGCACATATGCAAAACTGCTGGGCCAGGTGCAATCTTGCAGTGGATCTGGTTCCTGCTCTTAAGGAGGGAAAGAATCCCAAGCCCTCCTTGGTCTGGCCCAGCCTGAGGCCCCTTCCCTCCTCTTGAATCCCACCCCGTTGTCCTCGGCTGTCTGTCTATCGGCAGGCCTTCTCCCCCAAGTGTGCTGTGTGTGTCTGCGTTTTCCTTCCAGATAATGATTAACTGTCCACGTTCTCTCTCCCTTCCTTTCCCCCTTTTCTCTTTCTCTCTCATGTCTTCTTCTTGTCAACGCTTATAGGAAGAGGAACAAAAGCAGGCAGTAAGTTGATGTCCCCTGACACTCTGTCTGTCTGTGTGTATGTGTTTCAACTCTGATTCTGCATGAAGGAGACGCTGTGTTTACATGTTTCCCTCTCCTGATAGGACCGGATGCAAACAAGCCAAGTGATGCAATGTCACCTTAGGGCTTCCTCTGATGCACAGGTGGGCAAAGCGGGTGTCTCCCCACAAGGCCCTTCCAGATCTCCCCAAAAGTGAATTGCCTTTGGGAGGGATAACACTATGTAACAACATTTGGAAATTTTCCTGTTCCTGGATTGAAAGTGTTATTTATTTATTTATTTATTTGCAGTATTTATATTCCGCCCTTCTCATCCCGCAGGGGACTCAGGGTGGATCGCAATGCACATACACATGGCAAACATTCAATGTCATAGACACATAATAACAACAACAACAATAATAATCTTTATTTATATCCCGCCATCCCAATGGGGATTCAGGGCAGCTAACATGAAGCCAAGCCCTTTAAAATACAATACAACACAATAAAATACAAAATACAAAACAAAATACATCAGAAGTAATTTTTTTAAATAAAATACAATTACAATAACAAATGGAATAATACAGGAAATTCACACACAAAAACTGAATAGGATGGGCAGGCCAAGTGGACAAGATAAAATGATTTTTAAAAACCCTGGGTGAGATAGGAGTAGGAGATGTATAGATATAAATAGACCAGTGTTTCCCAACCTTTTTTGAGCCGCGGCACACTTTTAACATTAAAAAAATCCGGGGCACACCACCAACCGAAATGACACAAAATGACACTGTAACACAGTAAAGAATGGCTGGGGATGGTGACCTGCTGGGAGCAGCTGCTGGGAGTGCCGCCGGGGGAGGAGCCAGGCCACACCATGCCCCGTCCCGCCCCCTCCCCCCGGCTTCAGTTCTCCCACAGCGTCGCCAGCCTTGAGGGGGCAGTGTCAAGCCAGCATTGTGTTGGCTCTGCCACCACTGGTTTGGCACTGCCCCCTCAAGGCTGACAAAGCTGTGGGAGCGCTGAAGCTGGGGGGGGGCGGAGCCAGGCTGCTTCATGCCCCGCCCTCTCCTGGCTTCAGCTCTCCCACAGCTTCTCCAGCCTTGAGGGGGCAGTTCCAAGCCAGCATTGTGCTGGCTCTGCCACCGCTGGCTTGGCAGTGCCCCCTCAAGGCTGGCGAAGCTGTGGGAGTGCCGAAGCCGGGGGGAGGGGGCAGAGCCAGGCTGCGTCATCCCCCCCCCCTGCTTCAGCTCTCTCACAGAGGAAGAGCATGAGCGGTGGATGGGATTCAGTAGGCGGGGCTCCTCCGCACGGCTTCAACAAGCAAGCCCTTCCGCCTCCTCTCCCAAGCAGCAGGAGTTTGGTAGGAGGAGGGGGGAAGGAAGGGGGGCAGAGAGCTTTTCTCGCGGCACACCTGATGATCGCTCATGGCACACTAGTGTGCCACGGCACACTGGTTGAGAAACAGACAGACACACAGAGGATATTTAACTTTCCAGCTTCATGAGGGTATGCTATTTGAATTCCGGCCACCGGGGGAGCTGTCTCTTCACCGTCCACTTGTGACACCGATGGAGTATTTCCTCATTCTTTTGCACGCTGCTGGAGTTTTTATGGCGTCTTGAATTAGTTAAATTAGCCTCCCCGCATAAGCGGTACCTAAATTTCCTACTTGACAGGTGCAACTGTCTTTCAGGCTGCATAGGTCGACAGCAAGCTAGACAAATGATCGGGAGCTCACTCCGACCCAGACTGGCTTCGAACTCATGACTTTTCAGTCAGTAGTGATTTCTAATGCAGCTGACTCCCAACCAGCTGTGCCACAACCCGGTCCACATTTCCTGTTTAATTGTGCGGTCCTTACTCTGAAAATAATTGTTCTACTCAAGAAACTTCGTTTTTGTGGCTCTTCCAAAACATTTTATAAACCCAGTCTTAGAAAGTTTGCCAGGAATATCTGAAAGGTTTTATGTTGATTACCTTCTGGCTGGCCAGCACTCCAACATTAATACCAAAGTTTTGAATAAGTCACTAACTTTTGTGCAGCAGCAATCGCTTGTGGGTGCAAGAAGATGCTGTCACAGTTTTGGAAGGTTTTAAAGCTTTTTTTAGTTTATACCTTTGTCATTTAGGTATACACATGTTTAACGCAAGCAGTTGTGAGTCCCCTTCAGGGTAGAGAAAGGCAGGGAATAAATAGAGTAAATAAATAAATAAATTTAATACTGTTTTAGCTATTGAGCCACGGATGCCCAGTGGGTGCTGGCTGGACTGCTGACCTAAATCCCTTGTGCCAGCTGGACTGCTCACCTAAAGCAGTGTTTCTCAACCAGTGTGTCGTGGCACACTAGTGTGCCGTGAGCGATCATCAGGTGTGCCGCGAGAAAAGCTCTCTGCCCCCCTTCCTTCCCCCCCCCTCCTACCAAACTCCTGCTGCTTGGGAGAGGAGGCGGAAGGGCCGGGCACCGCCTCCTTTGGCCCTTTCCCCAACCAGCCTCCAATCCGCCATGACTCCCGCCCCTTGCTTGTTGAAGCCGTGCGGAGTAGGAGCCCCGCATACTGAATCCCATCCACCGCTCATGCTCCTCCTCTGTGAGAGAGCTGAAGCCGAAGGGGGATGACGCAGCCTGGCTCTGCTCCCTCCCCCGGCTTCAGCACTCCACAGCTTCGCCAGCCTTGAGGGGCACTGCCAAGCCAGCGGTGGCAGAGCCAGCACAATGCTGGCTTGGAACTGCCCCCTCAAGGCTGGAGAAGCTGTGGGAGAGCTGAAGCCAGGAGAGGGGCGGGGCATGAAGCAGCCGGGCTCCGCCCCTCCCCCAGCTTCAGCGCTCCCACAGCTTTGTCAGCCTTGAGGGGGCAGTGCCAAACCAGTGGTGGCAGAGCCAACACAATGCTGGCTTGGCACTGCCCCCTCAAGGCTAGCAGCTGTGGGAGAACTGAAGCGGGGAGGGGCGGGACGGGGCATGGTGTGGCCTGGCTCCTCCCCGGCCGGCACTCCCAGCAGCTGCTCCCAGCAGGTCACCATCCCCAGCCATTCTTTACTGTGTTACAGTGTCATTTTGTGTCATTTTGGTTGGTGGTGTGCCCCTGGATTTTTTTAATGTTAAAAGTGTGCCGCGGCTCAAAAAAGGTTGGGAAACACTGACCTAAAGGTTAGTGAGCTACTAGTAACTCCGAGGCCTACCTCACAGTGAGGCCTTTCTCCCACTGGGGCCTCTCTCACACAGAGGTGAACTAACCCTGAGGCCTCCTCTCACTGAGGCCTTCTCTCAGTTAAGGTTGCTGGTTCGAATCCACGAGATGGGGTGAGCTCATGTCTATCAGCTCCAGCTTCCCATGCAGCGACATGAGAGAGGCCTCTCACAAGATGATAACACATCTGGGCATCCCCTGGGCAATGTCTTTGCAGGCAGCCAATCCTCTCACACCAGAAGTGACTTGCAGTATGTTCTCAAGTGGCTTCTGACATGATTTTAAAAAAAAGCTATCACATTCAATACTGGTTTTTAAACTCTACTTTTGACAATCTTTCCTAATGCCAAAATGCATTTCATGTTCCTATTTTGATGTTTGTTCTTTTTTTTTTTTGGTGCTGGTTATTGACCATAATAATAATAATTATTATTTATTTATTTATTTATTTGCAGGGGACTCAGGGCAGATTATAATGTACATATACAGGCAAACATTCAATGCCATAGACGCATAACATAGACAGACAATAATAATAATATAATAATAATAAGGATCTCGTTTGCTGTGACATACTGTGTTTTTGTGTCAGTAAAATAATAATAATAATAATATAGTTAGATAAATACATAGATACCCCAGAAACTTCCTTTTTGTAGCTGCCGCAAAGTACGTTGAACTACAGCAGGGTGTGCTGCTGCGGGATGTCCCTCCTGCAGAAACAAAGTTTGGGCAGTTTAATCCACTTTTTACATGTTTTTTTATGACACAACCAATTAGAAAATGACATTTCTAACCCAGGAACAAAAGTTGTGTTACATCGTGAACTTTAGGGTTGAATCGAATGGATAGCTATAGGATTCATTTCCGACTCCACATTTCTATACTTCCAAATAGATTCTTCCTGCTTGTTTTATTATTTACAAACCAACCACAACATGTATGTTCAAAACCAAAAGTGGAATCCTTGAATCCTCCCTCCCTCCACTAACTCCTCCAGAAGGTCGATTTTGGAGCACTTATGGCTGTCTGCCTGCCCCTTGGAAAGCCCCAGGGCAGGCATTGAGCCCCCAGTTCCACTTCTGTTGCCCACCTTTGCTCTGGAGGAGACCCCTTCCTCTCTCTGCTGAGTGTTGCCTTCCTAACCCTTTCTCCCTTTCCTAAATGAATGTTCCTGCCGAGAATGTGTGATTAACCATGTTGCTAGTCCTTCTGCACATCTGTACGCTCCATAGTTGTATTTCAAATGAAATGTGCATGATGGGCAAGACCTGGAAATGCCAACTGCCCTGCTCTTGTGGGGGATCCATTTCTCGGGGATCCCACTTTTATTTGCCTGCTGGCCGTGCATGAAAAGAAAAGGCTGGTCACTCTGTCCTGAACCAGGTCTTGCTTAGCAAAGCCCCTGCTGACCGGTTCCAAGGAGGTAGGAAGGACGGAGCAGATGCCAGCTGAGTCGTCTACAGTATGTGCAGTTTCTAAGGATTAATTTAGGGTAAGGGGTTGTTGGGTGAGTGGGCTTATTAACAAAAGACCCTCCTCCTAAATGCAGACTATCTTATTAGCAGCAGCGTGACCCAGCACCAGGAGCCCAAAGTGGTAAAAAAGAACAAAAACACACAGACCAATGTTCTCTCTTCCATAGCAATATAATATGGTTGCACTATTCTATGATTCTATGATTCTATTTACACAGACAAAGTTTCCATAATGCAAATAAAGTTCAACCTTCACACTGGAGCTTCTCACACGAGGCCTTCTCATACTGAGGCCTACTAACACAGAGACCTTTCTCCCACTGAGGCTCTCTCACAAAGAGGTGAACTAACACTGAGGCCTCCTCTCATTGAGGCTTTCTCTCACACTGAGGCCTTCTCCAACACAGGCCTTTCTCCCACTGAGGCCTCTCTCACACTGAGGTGAACTAACACTGAGGCCTCCTCTCACTGAGGCCTTCTCTCACACTGAGACCTTTCTCCTACTGAGGCGAACTAACACTGAGGCCTCCTCTCACTGAGGCTTTCTCTCATACTGAGGCCTCCTCTCACTGAAACTCTCTCACACTGAGGCCTCCTCTCACTGAGGCCTTCCCCAACATTGAGGTCTTTCTCCCACTGAGGCCTCTCTCACACAGAGGTTAACTAACACTGAGGCCTTCTCTCACACTGAGGCCTTTCTCCCACTGAGGTCTCTCTCACACAGAGGTGAACTAACACTGAGGCCTCCTCTCACTGAAACTTTCTCTCACACTGAGGCCTTCTCTCACACTGAGGCCTTCTCTAACATTGAGGTCTTTCTCCCACTGAGGCCTCTCTCACACAGAGGTTAACTAACACTGAGGCCTTCTCCAGCATTGAGGTCTTTCTCCCACTGAGGCCTCTCTCACACAGAGGTTAAGTAACACTGAGGCCTTCTCTCACACTGAGGCCTTTCTTCCACTGAGGTCTCTCTCACACAGAGGTTAACTAACACTGAGGCCTTCTCTCACACTGAGGCCTTTCTTCCACTGAGGTCTCTCTCACACAGAGGTGAACTAACACTGAGGCCTTCTCTCACACTGAGGCCTTTCTTCCACTGAGGTCTCTCTCACACAGAGGTTAACTAACACTGAGGCCTTCTCTCACACTGAGGCCTTTCTCCCACTGAGGTCTCTCTCACACAGAGGTTAACTAACACTGAGGCCTTCTCTCACACTGAGGCCTTTCTCCCACACTCACACAGAGGTTAACTAACACTGAGGCCTTCTCTCACACTGAGGCCTTTCTCCCACTGAGGTCTCTCTCACACAGAGGTTAACTAACACTGAGGCCTTCTCTCACACTGAGGCCTTTCTTCCACTGAGATCTCTCTCCAACAGAGGTGAACTAACACTGAGGCCTTCTCTCACACTGAGGCCTTTCTCCCACTGAGGTCTCTCTCCAACAGAGGTGAACTAACACTGAGGCCTTCTCTCACACTGAGGCCTTTCTTCCACTGAGGTCTCTCTCACACAGAGGTTAACTAACACTGAGGCCTTCTCTCACACTGAGGCCTTTCTCCCACTGAGGTCTCTCTCACACAGAGGTGAACTAACACTGAGGCCTCTTCTCACTGAGGCTTTCTCTCACACTGAGGCCTCCCTCAGACTGAGGGCTACTAAGCTACAGGCACATCTGCTAAAATTGAACTGCAGCCTTTGCTGAGTCATTGAACTCCAGCCTTTGTATCCATGTAACCCTTTCAGTGCTTGACTCACATTTTTATAATTAAAAATACCTAGTTAATGTTTAGTATGTCTGACAGGGGTCATGCACATGGGTTTCTTGGGAAGGGGAGCACCAGACAAAGTGTATTGGATGGGCCACAGTTGGGCACCTCCCAGGATTTTGGAAATGTCGTTGGATTCGTTCACGATTTAATGCAAGTTGACATTAGCTTCAAATTGTGGCAGCCGGACTACAAACCCCCACAAGAGTGTGCAACAGAAAGCCCTGGTTTGCATCCCCACCATCCAGGCCTCAGACTGGTTCCAGGATTTCCTACGTGATCATTTTGAGCAGCGAGGCCACTTTCTTTCATACTGGTTTGAAGTGGCATAACATGAACTGCGTAGATGGGGGCCCAAAAGGAGAGGACCGTCATCTGGGTCCCAGCTCCTAAAGGTGGGAGAGCAGAAGCCCATCCACGCTCTCCTCCTCCCTTCTATCCATCTCCTCCTCCTCATCTGGCTTTAAGGCCTGGCAGACTCCAGAGGGAGCCCTTCTCCTTTCCTTTCCTAATACCGTGGCTGCTGCTTCCACTGCCGCATCTCTCCCATCCAAATGCATTTCAGGTGTCTAAGGGAAAACACAAGAATAATAACAACAACAACAATGATTGATTTATTTATCATGTCAGAAGTGAGTTGAGGGTACAATTCTAATGTATTTGAATACACAAACAAAGTTTTAAAACTTGGCATTACACTAAATATCCTTTGGCCATAAATAGGAGTCGAGTGCATAGATCCAGGGAAGTCCTGATCCCCATGCTTCCACTCTATTCTGCCTTGGCCAGACCACGTTACCTGGAATCACACTGTGTCCCATTCTGGGCACTGAAATTGAAAGGAGAGGTTGAGTCTAAGCTGGAATACTGTGTCCAGAAGAAGAGGGAGGCTCAGTGGATCAAGGGTCTGAAGAACAAGCCCTATGAGGATCGGCTTAAAGAGCTGGGCATGTTTTGCCTGCAGAAGGGAGAGAAGGCTGAGAGGAGACATGATGAGGGCCAGGGATCAACATGTCAGGGGAATATGACATTGAGAAGAGGGAGGAAGCTTGTTTTCTGCAGCCCTGGAGACTAGGACGCAATGGAGCAATGGCTTCAAAGGATAAGAAAGGAAGGAGATTCCACCTGAACTTGAGGAAGAACTTCCTGACTGTAAAAGAGAGAGCTGTTCAGCAATTGAACTCTCTCAGTAGTGGAGGGAGGCTCCTTCTTTGGAGGCCTTTAAACAGAGGCTAGATGGCCATCTGCCGGGGGTGCTTTGAATGCAATTTTCCTGCTTCTTGGCAGAATGGGGTTGGACTGGATGGCCCACCAAGTCTCTTCCAACTTTAAGATTCTAGGATTCTATGCTTCTTTTCTTGTTATTCCTACATTCCTGCACTACTAATTTTCCCTTAATGCTAAAACCTGTTATTTCCATTTTCTTTTCTTCTTTTAAGTAGTAAACGGCTGCCATTCTTCTTCAGATGTGGAAGGGCCTGCTGATGGTATAATGAGCAAAGCCAAAAAGAGACACATAAATACATAGTAAATCAATGATATCAAAAATATATTCAATATTAGCAAACCAGTCGACTCCAAGCGCAATGGTTACCAGATAAGTGATGATTCAGCCATACATACGGTAAATAGTCCATAATCCTGAGATACCCAAATAAGGGTTATCCAAAGCAATGAATATAATCCATATTTAGTGTCCGTGTATGGAAAAACAGTCCATCAATCGTCCATTGGCGCTTAAACAGTGCGAGGTGTAAAGGGAAATCCAAAACAAAGGACAAAAGGAGCTTGCGATCCAAGCTCCTTAAGATGAATTGAGATCGTAGGAAGCCGCCGGGCGTGGGAATCCACCAGGATCGGGGCCACTGTAGTCCGTTTCGCAAAGCTTTCTCAAGGCTTAATCCGCATTATAATTGTCCTTTTTTCAAGAAGAATAACCTCATCCCATGTGGATGAGGTGACCTAATAGGTTATGCTCCGGGATTTATTCCTCTTGATGAAAAAAAGACAGGACTATGGACTATTTACCGTATGTATGGCTGAATCATCGCTTATCTGTTAACCATTGCGCTTGCAGTTGACTGGTTTGCTAATATTGAATATATATTTTTGATATCATTGATTTACTACGTATTTATGTGTCTCTTTTTGACTTTGCTAACTCTTCGCTAGTTTGACTTCGCTACCCTAGCTCTGTTTGTTAGATGGTATAATGAGCCTCAGCAGTTAGTCTGTCTCTGCCACGTTTATCATTGTCGTCACCCATAAATCTTAGGGGGGGATTCCTTCTCATTTCCATTGGGAAACATGTCCAATCCTTCTTGCAGTCGCCAGGGATAAAAAGAGTGTCAGGAATGTGTTTGGTTGTGTTGATTCAAGACGGCATCTGGTTCTGGGCAAAAGCAATTCAAGAAGGAGATGATGTGTGTTGGCACAGGTGATTGAGCAGGGAATGATGTACGTTGTAATCCTCTGCTCTGCTCAGCGGAAGTTATATGTGGATATAGACTTTGTATGCTCCGGCAGCCTGGAACACGCAGGTGTTCTCTCCCACACAAATGGTGACGCTGGCCAAATAAAAAGGCGGACATTCTTGCCAAAGACGGCAGGCAATTTTATCTTTATTGTCCAGTTCCTTTGCAAAATCTTTAAACAAAAATATCCAGCAGCTTGCTTCGACAAAACATACTTACATTTCAGCTTCAGTGATGTTAAAAACAGAAACGGAAGATAACAGCAAACACAAACTTTGCTTCTTTACTGCTTAAGCTTACTTACAGTTCAGGCAAAATGCGAAGCCTTACAGTAAATACACTACAACTTTTTCAGCTCTCTCCCACAAGTGATGTAAATAATCCAGAAGCGCACTCAGCTTCTATTTGCTTCAATATGAGCACAAAAACACAATGAGCAACATGGGGGAAATATAGTCCCAAGACTCCACCCATCTAATTAGTCCAGGTGGTCCTGGTTAATTAGCTGTACTCAGAACTTGCATCTAGCTGTAAAACTACATAGGCTAAAAACCTCTTACACTCAAGTATACAACAACACAAACCTCATTTACTCATGAATATACACAAGTAATCAAACAGTCATTTGGATTGTTACAAATCCCAACATGATGGACTCTTAAGATGTCCAGAGAAGTGGGTACCAGAATGGTCCAAGGCCTGGAAACCATGAATCCTGAAGAGGAGCGGAATCTGAAGGATCTGGGGGTGCTTGGCTTGGAGAAGAGAAGGTCAAGAGAAGAAGGCAGAAGAGACGTGTTGAAATGTTTGGAAGAAGGTCATACATCGTCTTCTCCTGCTGCTCCAGGAACTCAGATACAATAGGGTGCCATGGAGTCTGATGGGACCTCCTTCTCTGGTGGGCTTTAAGCAGAGGGTGGATGGCCATCTGTCAGGGGTGCTTCGATTCTTGGTTCTGGCCTGGCTGAGGGTTGGACTGGATAGCCCTGGGGGTCTCTTTGATGCTTCAGGAAAAGAAATTCAACGAAATTTTAGGATGAACTTCTTGACGGTAACAGCTGTTCATCAGTGGAATATTCTGCTGCCTGGAGTCCCATGGAGTCTCCTTCTCTGAAGGTGTTTAAGCCAAGACTGAATGGCCCTCTGTTAGGAGGGCTTAAATTGTGTCTTCCTGGCAGATGGAGGGGGTTGGACTGCATGGCCTTAGGGTGCCCCTTTTGACTCTAGGATTCCATAAGTTTATTTAAATACAAAATAATGAGGTTGGGCTGCGTGATGGCCCACCAGGTCTCTTCCAACTCTAGGATTCTATGAGTGGTTTGTAAGGTGGATGTTTGCAACTCGGGGACTGCCTGTAGATGGTGGTGCTTTGGGCCTCCCTGCACCAAAGGCTGCCTCTCCCTCCTTCTTTGCAAGGAAGCAGCTCACAGACTGGAACTTTGCAAGGAGAAAGAGAGGAGGGGGCCGGCGGCGAGAGGCCCCTTTCCCCCCTCCCCACTTGTTCCAAGAGAGCCCCATTCGCTGTCTGCGGCTCCGAATGCAATGTGCATGCGTGAGTGTGCGTGCACGTCCCTTGCCATGGACCGCCATCTTAGCAATCCCTGGCTTCCCTTCGCCTCCTTCAGCCCGACCCCCTCCCCACTCATGGCAGCCAGCCCCAGCCGAGGCCCCCAATGTGTGTGTGTGTGTGCATATGTGTATCTATGTGTGTGCATTGGCACGCCTAATTGAATTATGCAATGCTGGAGCTATTAACGCCACTCTCCTTCCGCCTGGTAATCCCTTCTCTGCTCTTGGCTCTTTCCTCCCCCTTTTCGATGAGACAGCTGTGCCTTTTTCCCCTTCTCTCCCCCACCCACACCCAGTTTGGATCCGCAGCAAGCAGCCGGTGCCAACAAGAGGCCCCAAAAATAGAATCGCACGAAATGGACGGCTGCGCGCTCTCATACTGTACATTGCCTGTCGCAGCGCCAGGGTTGCACGCCGAAATGAATGCACACATACACACACACACACACCTGGCCTTGTTGCTGTGTTTCTAATGCGGCCATTTTTGGCGACTGCAGCCGGGCGGCGGGTTGGGAACAAACAAAAGGGCGTCTTCCCTCCTGGCGAAAGCCCTTTTGTTTGGTTCCAACCCGCCGCCGCCGGACCGTGTCCAGAGTGTCCCGAAACCATCCAAGGTCCAGGCCGGCCATCTGCTACCTGGCCACCTTCCATGCGCCGCTCCAAACCTGGGCATGAAGCGCCTCTTTTCATGGCGTTGCCATGAGAACTGCCCTGCTGCGGATTTTGAGCACATGGGAAGGAGGGAGGGAAGGAAGGAGGAAGCACTTGGAACAGGCTACCTAGGAAAAAAAGGTAACTCAGGCTGCTGGGGAAAGAAGCCATTAATAATAATAGGAGGTATTGTTTTGGGAAGTTTGCCGTAAAGAAGGCCAAGGGTGCCCAAACGGGAAAGAGAGTCTTTGCCTTGGGGTGCCCCCAAGTTACAGGTGCAACCAGGTGTATCCAGGTGGGGCCCACCCAGTCTTGCTGCACCGGTGCCGGAACTTGGGAAAAGAGGATATATGGGAGCCCAAGGCTGCCCTACATCTTCAAATGGCAGGAAACCTAAACATTAGAAAGAATTTCCTGACTGTAAGGAAAACCGTTCAACAGTGGAACTCTCTGCCTCCTCAAAGTCTAGTGGAAGCTTCTTCCTTTGGAGCCTTTTCATAGAATCCTAGAGATGGAAGAGACCTGGTGGACCATCCAGTCCAACCCCATTCTGCCAAGAAGCAGGAAAATTGCATTCAAAGCACCCCCGACAGATGGCCATCCTGCCTCTGTTTCAAAGTATCCATAAAATGAGCCTCCACCACACTTCAGGGCAGAGAGTTCCACTGCTGAACAGCTCTCACAGTTAGGAGGTTCTTCCTAATGCTCAAGTGGAATCTCCTTTCTTGTAATTTGAATCCATTATTCCACATCCTAGTGTCCAGGGCACTCAGAACACAAGCTTGCTCCCTCCTCCCTATGACTTCCTCTCACATAATTGTACATGGCTATCATGTCTTCTCTCAGCCTTCTATTCTTCAGGCTAAACATGCCCAGCTCTTTAAGCCACTGCTCATAGGACTTGTTCTCCAGATGGCTGAAAGGCCATCTGTTAGGGGAGCTTGGATCGTGCTTTTCCTGCATGGCAGAGGAGGGTTGGACTAGATGGCCCATGTGGTATCTTCCAACTCTAGGATAAAACAGTGCTCACAGTTTAAGGCCTTCGTCTCTTGCCATCCACGCAGAATTGTGAGATTACGCTATGCGACCCATCATGCTGTTAAGGGCACCATTGCACAAGTATAACAAGGCTACAGATGTGCATGTTCCCTTCTATGACATCCAAGAGTACTGAAGGAATACCTGGCCACTCTAAACAAGTTCAAGTCCCCTTTCAGGGCCGGATCAACAACACCCAACAGTATTGAAGGAACTAGCAGAAGGAAGTCATCTCGGAACCATTGGCAATCATCTTGGAGAATGGGAGAACCCCAGCAGATTGGGGGAGGGCCAATGTGGTCCCTATCTCTTCAAGAAGGGGGAAAAGGACGGCCCAAACAACGAGCAATGTCCGGTCAGCCTCACGTCGATACCAGGCAAGATTCTGGAAAATATGGTTAAGGAAGTGGAATGTGGTCATCTCTAATAGTTAACACGGATTTATCAAAAACAAGCCATGCCAGACTCATCTGATCTCTTTTTTCAATAGAGTTACAAGCTGGGTAGATGCGGGAAATGCCGTGGATGGAGCGTACCTGGGTTTCAGGAAGGCTTTCGACAAGGTCCCTCATTACCTTCTGGCAAGGAAACTAGTCCAATGTGGGCGAGGCAAGACTACGATTACGTGGGTCTGTAATTGGTTAAGTAAACAAACCCGGAGGGTGATTCTCCCTAATGCTTCCTCTTCATCCTGGAAAGAAGTGATGATCAGAGTGCCATCAGCAGGATTCCTTCCTGGGCCCGGTCCTGCTCAGGATCTTCATTCATGACTTAGAGCAGGGGTGCTCATTAGGTAGCTCGCGAGCTACTAGTAGATCTTCGGCCCTCTTCCAGGTGATCTTCGGGCCTCACCAGCCAGATGGGACGCTCCTGCCATGCGTGCGCACACCCTGCGCGCACGTGCACTCTTGCTGCTGGCTTCTGCTTTCGCGGTGCTTCTTTCGCCTGCGGGGCATTGCAGGAAGAAGGAAGCATGAGGTGAGGCAAGTCCCTAGCACTGGAGATATGCCAACCATGATGGGCGACAAGACCTCAGAGATGGTTGAAGAGTCCAGAGGAGCTACGGCGGAACCTAGCCGGCGGCGGAGCCCAGACGCACAGGTCGATTCTCCGACCACCTACCAGCCTTCCTTGGAGGAGCTGGCCGGGGCTCGGAGACCCTCGGTGAGTCCTGGGGCCCGCTGATGTCTGCGGACTCGCCACTGGCCTTCTTTGATGTCTCGGCTGTTCTGGCTCCCCCCCCCCCCCGGGTGGCTGCTTCCGTCCGCGTCGTGTTGGGAGAAACTGGGGGAGCCTGCTTGATGAGGAGAGGCCCAACATGGCGGGCGGCCTTGAGGACGCCCAGCCACACCATGTGTCCAGATCCTGGGAAGAAGCAGGACCCAGAAGAAGCAGGACCTGGGAAGAAGCAGGACCCGGAAGCAGCCAGTTGCTGGAGGTCCCGCCCTCAGAGGACTCTGCACCGGATGTGGTCGGCTACCAGAACCCCGCCCTTGAGGACTTTGCGCCCGGCACCGACCTCGCCCGGAAACAGCGAAGCCCCCGGAAAAGGCAGAGACGAAAACGGAAATGGAAGAAAGGGAACCGTGTCTCTACCCGCACCATGGACCAGGGGACAGGGCCGACCCTCCTCAGAGAGGGCTGGGATTACAGACCCAGGCCCCTTGTGGGTCCACCGGTTGAAGGGCTGCCATAGGCAGTTGAAGCCCCGAGGGACTCGCCCACCTACCACGAAGGACAATAAGGACTCCTGGCGGATGGGTTGGAACTGCAAACGCAGGCTCCCATACGGGAGCTCGCGTGCCCCGTCCCCTTCCTGCATCTGGGTGTCAGCGATCCTGCTGAGGCCTCCTTGCCTGCCCTCTTTTGATGGCGGGATGGTGCCTTAGCGGGCTATCGCTGCCTGGCCTCTTACCCTATTCCCCTCTTCCCTTTCCCCACCCCCCTGTCCTTCCTTTTGTGTCGTGTTGTTTCATGTTGTTGTTATGATTTTGTAAGTCGCCCGGAGCACTTTCCGTGGAGGGCGACTCATAACTGGTACAGTTATGTTATGTTATGTTTGGAGGGAGCGCCCTGCCTCTCTCTCGTCCAGAAGCAGCTGTGCAGCTTCCATTGCCGGTGAGACAGGCAGGGCGGAGAGCTCCCTCTGGATGCCCCACCTCGTACTTTCTCCTTCCTGCAGTGCCCCACAGGCAGAAGATGTGCTGCATGGGCGGAAAACAGCAGCAGGAGCACGCGGTGGCAAGAGCGCGCGGTGGCGGGAGAGCGCGGGAGCGCACAGCGGCAGGGGCAGGTAGATCTTTTGGACTTGGTTGCTTTAAGAGTAGCTGGCCTGCTGAAAAAGTGTGAGCACCCCTGACTTAGAGGAAGGGTGAGAAGGCAGGATCATCAAGTTTGCAGATGACATGCAATTGGGAGAGAAAGCCAATACTCCAGGAGACAGGAGCAGAATTCAAAACGATCTTCACAGATTAGAGAGATGGGCCAAAACTAACACAATGGAGTTCAACAGTGACAAATGCAAGATACTCCCCTTAGACAGAAAAAAGGAAATGCAAAGATACAGAATGGGGGACATGTGGCTCGAGAGCAGGACGTGTGAAAAAGATCTTGGAGTCCTCGTGGGGAGGAAGGGAAAATTGAGCCAACAACGTGATACAGCGGCAAAAAAAGCCACTGGGATTTTGGCCTGCATCAATAGGAGTCTAGTGTCTAGATCCAGGGAAGTCATGCTGCCTCTCCATTCTGCCTTAGTTAGACCATACCTGGAATATTGTGTCCAATTCTGTGCACCACAATTAAAGAGACATATTGACAAACTGGAAAGTGTCCAGAGGAGGGCGACTAAAATGATCAAGTGTCTGGAGAACAAGCCCTATGAGGAGTGGCTTAAAGAGCTGGACATGTTTAGCCTGAAGAAGAGAAGACATGAGAGCCATGTATAAATATGTGAGAGAACGTCATAGGGAGGAGGGGGCAAGCTTGTTTTCTGCTGCCCTGGACACTAGGGTGTGGAACAATGGCTTCAAACTACAAGAAAGAAGATTTCATCTGAACACGAGGAAGAACTTCCTGACTGAGAGCTGTTCAGCAGTGGAACTCTCTGCCACGGAGTGTGGTGGAGGCTCCTTCTTCGGAGGCTTTTAAACAGAGCTTGGATGGCCATCTGTTAGGAGTGCTTTGAATGCCATTGTCCTGCTTCTCGGCAGAGGGTTGGACTGGATGGCCCACCAGGTCTCTTCCAACTCTATGATTCTATGGAGGCTTTTTGGCTGCGTGATGCAGCGACTGGACTGTTGTGGCAGACGTTTCTGCGCTGTTGGTTGTGACTGTGTTTTGGCTTTGTGGATTGTTTCCTGTCTTGGGGGTCCTTGGATTGAAAGGTGGGCTGCAAGTGGAGTGAGAGGAATGAGTGCCAAAGTCTGGGGACAGAAGGCGAGCCTTCGTGTGCCCAGATTTCTCTGGCAAATGAAAGCGTTCGCCTCCTGGGCCCTTCCTGGCCATCCGATCTGTCTTGCAGTTGCATCCTCCTTCTTTAGCTAGGCAAGGACCGACAAAATGGCTCCTGCTGAGACTTCGAATGCGAAGGAATCAGGCTCTGCTTTTCCCTCCTTAGGAAACGCAGCCTTGCTGAGGGGGGAAAAAATCCACCAAGGAGCAAGAATCCTCGACTTCTGCATCCAAACAAGCTGTGTGGGATCCGACAAACGGAGGAGTCCTGGCACAGTTTTCCACCAGGGTCCCTTTCTCTCTCCGCCTCCCCGCTTTGCCGTCAAAGGTTTGCCTTGGCCTCTGCAAACAAGAACGCCTTTGAAGACCAGGGCCTGCTTTCAATATTTCTCTTCCAGTGGAAATTTTAAAAGACAGCCACTCCAATCCTGCCCCACTTGGAGGAAAGGAGAAGATTGTGTTGCCCCGTTCGGCCATTCACGCAGGACGGCATATGGCTCCTCGCTTTCTCAGTGCACGAACTCCTCTCTGCAGAGCTTAATAGGTCAAAGACCAAGGCTGAAGGAGACCAGAGTTCACCCAAGGAAGCCTCAACCACCGACCTTGGGCAAGGCACACTTTCTCAGCCTCAGAGGAAGCCAATGGTAGCACAACTCCTTGGAAAGAAAGCCTGTAAGAGATTTCACCATATCTGCAAAGCCTGCACAGTGTCGTGGAGGGCTCTGGGAGGCTAGGGTCTGAATCCTCGCTCAGCCATGAAAGACCATTGGAGGCCTCTGAAAGAGTCTTACTTATGCGATCCCTCATTGTCCGAGTAAGATTGTCCAAGTCCTGGCAGTGGGTCTTTACGTGGCTGCGGAGCCCTATTCTTGACCTGCATGTTCTCCCGCAATGAGAGCATTGGTTTCCAGACGGAAGGCAGTCCTGGTCGGGGTTGGCTTGGTGCTCCTTCTTCCTCTTGGCACGTTTCTCCCTCTCACTCTCCATTCGTGCCTCTTCAAATACTACAGCACTGCTGGTCACAGCTGACCTCCGTCTAGAGTGCTCAAGGGCCAGGGCTTCCCAGTTCTTGGTGTCAATGCCACCGTTTTTAAGGTTGGCTTTGAGCCCATCTTTAAATCTCTTTTCCTGTCCTCCAACATTCTGTTTTCCATTCTGGAGTTTGGAGTAGAGTAACTGCTTTGGGAGACGGTGGTTGGGCATTCGGACAACGTGGCCAGTCCAGCGGAGTTGATGGCGAAGGACCATCGCTTCAGTGCTGGTGGTCTTTGCTTCTTCCAGCATGCTGACATTTCCCCGCCTGTCTTCCCAAGAGATTTGCAGGATTTTTCGGAGGCAGCACTGATGGAATCGTTCCAGGAGTTGCATGTGATGTCTGTAGATAGTCCACATCTCGCAGGCATAGAACAGGGTTGGGAGGGGAATAACTTTATAAACAGGCACCTTGGTCTCCCTGCGGATGTCCCGGTCCTCAAACACTCTCTGCTTCATTCAGAAAAATGCTGCACTCACGGAGCTCAGGCGGGGTATTTCAGTGTCAATGTTGACGTTTGTGGAGAGGTGGCTGCCAAGGTAGCAGAAATGGTCCACATTTTCTAATGTTACACCATTAAGCTGTATTCATGGCCTTGCAGAGGGATTGGCTGTTGCCTGGTGGAAGAGCACGTTGGTTTTCCCGATGTTCAATGAAAGGCTGAGCTTCTCGTATGCTTCTGCGAAGATATTTAGAGTGGCTTGTAGGTCTTCTTCTGAATGCGCACAGATGACTGTCATCAGCATATTGGAGTTCTATAACAGATGTTGTTGTGACCTTGGTTTTGGCTTTCAGTCTGCTGATGTTAAAGAGCTTGCCATCTGTCCGATAGATGATTTCCACTCCGGTGGGGAGCTTCTCATCCACAAGATGAAGCATCATAGCAATAAAGATGTAAAATAAGGTTGAGGCAATAACATGAAGGAGTCACACACTCTCAGCCTCAGGGGGAGACCATGGCCACAGACCTACTCTGAAGGAAGCTGGCAGAGAAAACATATACGTTCAGCTGAAGACACATCATCACCACACATCCTTGGATCATGGATTTTCACTCTACCTCAATAGACTGTTGTGTCCTGTTTGGTGATTGCCAGATGTGACCCCCAGCCAGCCACTTCCGTTTTCTCTGGGAATAGTTTTTGAAAGGAAGAGGAAAGCATCTTTTTGTGCCTGGACCCAGCCTTCCAGGGATTGCTAGCCCCTTCCGTACTTCCTTCCTTCCTTCCTTCCTCCTTCCCTCCATCCTTCCTTCCTTCCCTCCCTCCCTCCTTCCCTCCTTTCTTCCTTTCTTCCTTCCCTCCTCCTTCCTTCCTTCTTCCTTCCTTTCCTTCCTTCCTTCCTTCCTTCCCTCCTCCCCTCCCTCCCTCCTTCCTTCCTTCCCTCCCTCCCTTTCCTTCCCTCCTTCCTTCCTTACTTCCTTCCTTCCTTCCTTCCTTCCTTCCTTCCTTCCCTCTTCCTTCCTTCCTTCCTTCCTTCCTTCCCCCCTCCCTTCCCCCCTCCCTCCTTCCTCCCCTTCCTTCCCCTCCCTCCCTCCTCCTTCCTTCCTTCCTTCCTTCCCTAATTCCTTCCCTCCCGCCTTCCCTCCCTCCCTCCTAATTCCTTCCCTCCCTCCTTTCTTCCCTCCTTCCCTCTTCCTTCCTTCCCTCCTTCCTTCCCTCCCTCCTCCTTCCTTCCCTCTTCCCTCCCTCCTTCCTTCCTTTCCTCCTTCCTTTCCTCCTTCCTTCCTTCCTTTCTGAGTTTCAAAGCTCAAACTCTTTGAAACCCATGTGAACAAGGGATCATATGAAAACACAGAATATGATCTCACTTGAAAGGCAGCCTATGAAGGAAGATTGCAAATGCATCTCGGCAGGCCTTCTTCCAGAACTCCTTGGCGCCCAGGTTCCTGATTGCCAGGGCAAGCGGAGGGAGGGAGGGAAAGCAATCAAGCAGATGATAGAAGCGGAAGGAGTTTGAAGCCATGGCTGCAGCCCTTTCCCTGGCATCCCTGGAATAGATCATTGCCAGTTTCTGGTACCGTTTGGACAAGGTTTGGGGACTGAGGCTGGTTTCTGCTACTCTGGAGACTGGGACACAATGGAGCAAAACGTATTCACATTCCAGGAAAAGAGATTCCAACTCAACATTAGGAAGAATTTCCTAGTGGTTAGAGCTGCTTGAGAGCGAAATACGCTGCTGCTGCCTTGGAGTCTGGTAGATTTGTCTTTAAGCAGAGGCTGGATGGCCATCTGTTGGGAGGGCTCGGGTGGTGTCTTCCTCCCTTGGGGTGCCTTCTATATCTTATGATCCAATCAATTCATATATTCATCGTAAGAGCTGTTCAATGTGGTGGAACCTGCTGCCACCATCTGAGAGTCCAGTGGAGTCTCCTTCTCTGTAGGTTTTCAAGGAGAGGCTGAACGGCCGTCTGTCAGGAGGGATTGGATGTGGGTTGGATTGGACTGGATGGCTCCTGGGGATCCCTTCCAACCCTAGGATTCTATGATGCAAACTAGAAAGAAACTGGGCTGCTGTGAGTTCTTTGGGCTGTCTGGCCGTGTTCCAGCAGCATTCTCTCCTGATGTTTCACCTGCATCTGAGGCTACTGGCATTTTCAGATGTTCTGTTGGCAGTGGAGTGTGTATATATTTGTGAAATAATGTCCAGGGTGGAAGGAAAGAAGCTTTATCTGTTGCAGTAAGCTATCTTGAATGAGCATTTGAGTAGCCATGAAGCTGCAAAGCCAATCAGGGAAGGTATCTGCATAGAGGTAGCCTCGTTGCTTTTGGGAGGTATTAACTGGCCCTTGATCCTTTGCTGTCTGGAGTTTCTGAGTGGTGTTCCTTATTTACTGTCTTGATTCTGGTGTTTTTAAATACTGGTAACCAGATTGTGTTGATTTTCATGGTTTTCTCCTTTCTGTTGACGTTGTCCACATGCTTGTGGATGTCAGTGGTTTCTCTGTGTAGTCTGACATGATGGTGGTCAGAGTGGTCCAGCATTTCTGTGTTTTCAAATAATATGCTGTGTCCAGGTTGGTTCATTAGGTGCTCTGCTATGGCTGACTTCTCTGGCTGAACCTGCCTTTCATGTTCCTTGAGTCGTGTTTGGGCAATGCTGCGCTTGGTGGTCCCTCTGTAGACTTGTCCACATATGCACGGTATGTGGTAGACTGATGCAGTGGTGAGAGGATCCCCCTGGAAACTCTGCACAGCACCATGGCCTAGGACTTTGCAGACTAAGCTCCCCTGATGTCCTTAGGGCTAGTCCCACTCTCTCAGCCTTACAGGGAGGCAGAGGCACCCCGCTTGGAACAACCTTTGCCAAGAGTGAAATACAAAGATACAGAATGGGGGATGATGCGTGGCTCAAGAGCAGGACGTGTGAGAAAGATCTTGGAGTCCTTGTGGATGACAAGTTAAACATGAGCCAGGAATGCGATGCGGCGGCAACAATAACCAACAGGGTTTTGGCCTGCTTCAATGGAAGCCTAGTGCCTAGATCCAAAGAAGTCCTGCTCCCCATGCTCTATTCTGCCTTGGTCAGACCACTCTGCCTGGAATCACACTGTGTCCAATTCTGGTCACCACAATTGAAGGGAGATGTTGACTAACTGGAAGGTGTCCAGAGGAGGGTGACAAAAATGATCAATGGTCTGGAGAACAAGCCCTATGAGGAGCGGCTTAAAGAGTTGGGCATGTTTAGCCATGAGAAGAGAAGGCTGAGAGGAGACATGATGAGGGCCATGTATAAATATGTGAGAGGAAGTCCTTGGGAGGAGGGAGCAAGCTTGTTTTCTGCTGCCCTGGAGACTAGGACACAATCGAGCAGTGGCTTCAAACTACCAGAAAGGAGATTTCACCCGAACATGAGGAAGAACTTCCTGGCTGTGAGAGCCGTTCAATAAACACAATAAGTCAAAAGACTGTAGTATAAAATCTATTTCATACACATATATATTGTAGACAACACTAGGGTAATTACATATCAAATTCCACACAGATCATGCCAATGCATATAATTCGCATTGGGAAGGCGCAAATACAAATCGGATATACATCCGCAATTATCTGACTGAATTAGTCGATATACCCGCGCCCCTCCAGAATGTAAGGCAGTCTGAATATAAAGACATAAAGTCACTAGTGCTGTGAAGTCCAAACAGCGGTTGATAACTGGACATAGGAGACTGTTGTATACTCCTCAATGATTTAATTCACAAATATTGTACTTGCTAACCCATTACTCTGTGACCTAGAGTGTGAGAGCCGTTCAGCAGTGGAACTCTTTCTCTTCCCCAGAGTGTGGTGGAGGCTCCTTCTTTGGAGGCTTTTAAACGGGCTGGATGGCCATCTGTCAAGGGTGCTTTGAATGTGATTTTCCTGCTTCTTGGCAGAATGGGTTTGGACTGGATGACCCACCAGGTCTCTTCCCACTTTATGATTTTATGCTTCTAAGAAACCCAGTGAAATGCCTCTTTGGGGTCCCTGTAAGTTGGAAATGACTTGAAGGCAGAGGAGAGGGTCCTGGGGATGGTGGCCCTGCTGCGCCATGGAGCAGGGCCAGCATGCTTTGGGCCAGTCCTGCATCCACAGGAGCCACAGCAGCAAAGGTGCAAAGAAATCCCAGGCGGAAGGGCCCCTTCCCTTCCTCTCTATCAGGAGCCCTCTTTTTGGCCTGCAGCCGCCTCTGTCTCCAGGAGGGAAGAAGGCTCTGCAGGAATGGAATCTCTTTTCCAGCCACGTCTGCCTGACGGCAAAGGAGCCAGGTTTCACTGGCTGGGAATCAGGAGCTGAAGTCGCTGGCTGGCACGCAAGTCACACAGCCGCCCATGCTACTTCTGCTGCTGCTGCTGCTGCTGTTGGGGGGTTTGCAGGCAGCGGAAACTGAGTCCTCCTGCCAAGGCACAGCCAGGGCTCCTTGCCTTCACAGAGAGTTTATTTGCCCCTGGACACATCCTCACTAGGCTTTCTTGCCCCAGTTGGTGCAGGACACCCAGGTGAAGGAAGGCTGTGAAGCTACAACCACAGAATCATAGAATCGTAGAGTAGGAAGAGACTAGATGGGCCCAACCCCCTTTTGCCATGCAGGAAAAGCACAATCAAGACCACCCCCCTGCCTCTGTTTAAAAGCCTCCAAAGAGGGAACTTCCACCGGACTCAAAGGCAGAGAGTTCCACTCTTCTTGTCAGGAAGCTCTTCTTCATGTTCAGGTGGGATCTCCTTTCCTGCCATTTGAACAGGAAAAGGAGATTCCGTCTGAACATGAGGAAGAACTTCCTAATTGTGAGAGCTGTTCAGTAGTGGAACTCTCTGCCCCGGAGGGTGTGTGGTGGAGGCTCCTTCTTTGGAGGCTTTGAAACAGACGTTGGGTGGCCATCTGCAGGGGGGTTTTAAAGCTGGATGGCCATCTGTCGGGGGTGCTTTGAATGTGATTTTCCTGCTTGGCAGAATGGGGTTGAGCAGGATGGCCCACCAGGTCTCTTCCAATTCTATGATTCTTTAAGCCCCAAGTGGGAAACACCATGCTCCCTTTCCTTCAGCCCCACTCCCAAATGGGCCGGAAAGAGTCCTGGCCACCGATTGCCTTTTCTTTCGAAAGCCTCTTGCTCTTCTTGGTAGGGAGAGCGGCAGATTAAATGGCTGCTGTGCTTGCAAGGGAGGCCGGCGGGTTAGAGATTAAAGCCTTAATCCAAAAGTGAATTTCCTCTATTGGCAGCCAATCTTGCGTATGTGTACATGTCCACGTATGTGTACATGTTCTAAGGGGTGTAACCCCAAAATACAACTCCAGGGTGCATTTCATTTATTTAAGGCATCTTGTCTTTCACCGTGATCTGTGCCTAGGGACCCTGCCCGGATGACCTGCAAGGGAGAAAGAAGGGCACTTAAAGCAGGATGCGTGCCACTAGAAAGCAATAGAGAACACTCACATATAAAGAGATGACGTTTTAATTAGGGCAGGGTGGAACTTTCCTAATCTATCCCACCCACAGCCACCAAATATAACGAGACAACTTAGGCAGGGCGGGTCTTCTTTTTTTTTTTATCCCACCGCTGTCTCTTTCTCGGCATTACTTCGCAAACGAAGATTCTTAGGAAGGACTCATCCCACGCTTTTTACAAGCGCGTTGATGACTAAAAAGGCCAGTCTGAGATAGGCAAGTTCGGTTGCAGAAAGCACAGCAGAAAGTCTCCTTGGGTGATGTTGTTTCCAAGTTGCGGTTCTTTCTGCGTTGTCGTTTCTCTTCGAGATCCGTTCGGTGTGTCTTCTCGAAAGAGGCCACAGCAGTGTGGATAGTGTGTCTCCATGCCTCCATGCCTGGTGATCAATCTGGCCGAGCCTGAGATGTTATTTCAGGGAGTCCTTATATCTCTTTTTGGGGGCGCCTCCCTTGCGCTGACCCGTGGCGAGTTCACCATAGAGTAGTATCTTTGGGAGGCGGTGGTCCTCCATCCTAGAGATGTGCCCTTCCCAGCACAGCTGAGTTCTCAATAGCATGGCCTCAACGCTGGTGATCCCTGCTTGCTCAAAGATAGCAACATTAGTCACATAGTTGGTCCAGTGTATATTTAGGATTGTGCGAAGACAGCGCGTTCGAGGAGTCGTAGCTGTTGGCGATAGGTGACCCATGTTTCAGACCCATAAAGGAGAATAGACAGTACGATAGCTCTGTACACACTGATTTTGGTGCTTTGCCTCAGGTGCTTGTTGCTCCAGACTCTTTTGTGAAGCCTTCCGAATGCACTCTATGCCTTTGCTAATCTGTGATCTATCTCTTTATCAATCTTGGCGTCTGAAGAGATGATGCTTCCCAGGTAGGTGAACTGCTGAACGGACTTAATCACAGATGTGCCTATGCTGATGTGGGGATGATGGTGTTCTTCCTCTGGTGCGGGCTGGTAGAGGACTTCCATTTTGTTCAGGCTGACTTCCAGCCCAAACAGCTCTGCAGCTGTTGCAAAGCAGGATGTCAGGCGCTGCAGGGCTGCTTCTGAATGGGCGACATTCAGAATTGATTGTGTACTAATCAATTAGCCGTATACCAATTATAAAGGGATGAGGCTTATCAGGGTATTTAAAACCCAAAATCAAAACTGTGATAAAGCTGGAATAATCTTCTGGCCGGAAAAATTCTTGAAAGACCACTGGCCACCACCAAACTTATAAGCAATATTAAGCCTTTGGCTTACTGAAGGTATCTTGGCCAAGAATGCGCCGGGTTCAGACTCAGGCTTGTGTACTGAGGTATCCATGAAGATATTACTTCCCCAAGATGTACGCTGCCGCCATTTGACTTGTGATTATTGCTGGAAACTGCTTTAAAACGTCTTTGACAGAGGCATACATGAGGCAGATGTGTTGAACAATAGAACAATGATGTTTATTTAAGAGAACTGGAACAAAATTGGCATTAAGGTTAGCGGCTCAGAAATATTGGTGTAAAAGCGTATGGTTTCGTTAAGCAGTTCGAATCTTAGTTGCAAATTCCTTTCTTCCTCAGAAATTACGGACAGGATTTCCTCTCTACCTAGCAATTCTAAACTTCCCAGGATCTATCTCTCCACTCCTCCACCAACTATCTTCCCTGATAGCTGTAAAATCTTCTCACTAGCTTACTCTGCTAGCTAACTGACCAATTTCGGGCTTCTTTCCCTATTCTCCACTCCAGACTCCTAACTCCTTCTTCTTTAACACCCACTACAACCAACTCTTCTTTAACACCAACTCCCACAAACTGACAGGGTTTTAAAAACGCCCCCTCAAGTCATTTTTTCTTTTTCTAAGTTAGGCTCCGCCCCCTCTTTACCAGCCAATCCTAACTCCCCTCATTTCCCTCCAAGCTTCCTAGGCACGCCCCCTTCAGGAAATGAGATCTAAGATGGATGCCCCCAGGCAGGCATGTAGCCAGGGGGCGGGCTAAGGGGGCTTCAGCCCCCCCCCGAAATTCTCAGGGTGGTCCGCGAAAAGGCCTTACTGGTACATTATTTAAACTATTATGTGCATTTAAATCATGATCTGATCACCATGCTCATTATATCCCACATTAATGGGGTTATTGGGATAACAATACAAAAGGTTTGCTAGGGTAGACCCTCTTCCACCCAGTCTCAGCCCCGAATCAAAATCCTGGCTGCGCACCCTTCTAAAATGGCTGCCAATTCCTGGGCCTACTTTTCCAGGCTTTACCAAGCCTAACAGGTAGGGAATTCATCACAACCTGCAAGGGAGAAGGGCACTTAAGCAGGATGTGTGCCACTAGAAAGCAATAGAGAACACTCGCATGAGCCTCCCTCCAGGTGTTTTGGACTTGAACTCCCACAATTCCTAGCAGCCGGTAGGCTGTTAGGAATTGTGGGAGTTCAAGTCCAAAACACCTGGAGGGAGGGCCAAAGTTGGCCCATGCCTGCTCTAACAGTAGTCCTAAAGCCAGGCCATTAAAAACAGTTTTAAGAAACGATGCAGCTAGCATCTCTACTTTTCAGAATGCTATGGATCCTGGGATTGGTAGTTTGACAAGAACTTCAGCCTCCCCTGTCAAAAAGTTCCAGTGCCTCACCGAACTAGAAATCCCTGGATTACGTAGCCTTGAGCCATGGCAGTTCAAGTGGCGTCAAAGACACATTCATTCTGCAGTGCAAATGCACCCCAAGTAGAATATCGCCAACTCCGCTGCCCACCAGAGCCGCAGAAGCCTACCATTTAGAGCTCGGCCAGTGCTTTAAAATACTCTTTTGGACTATGGGTTTGGCAATGGCCTTGCCTCTCTTTCTGTAGCCCCCAGACAGCTCTCCTGGGGATTTTGGGTCTGGGGCTCCAGCCCCAAAGGAGTAGCAATACCTCCTGAAACAGAGCCGAGGGCCCAAGGCCCCTCTTTCTTTCCTCACCCATCAAAGCATTTGCACCCCACCCAATTTCTCTCCTGGCATCTCAGGGCAGCCTGACAATGAAAGCCACTCAGAAGGGTTTGAAAAGATGAGCACAGGAGGCCTTTAAAGAGCCTAAAAGCCTGCTAAACCCCGTGGCAAGTTAAAACAAGCAGAAACGTTCTTAATTCCATCAGGCTCTGCTGTGGCTTAGTGCCAGGGTATCCGAAAGAGCCCCCCTTTCCCCTCCAGAGCCGGGGTCTCCAAAGGGTGAGGAATGCCTGCTTGGAATGGTTGAATCTGAGAGCTGCAAGGGATGCCCAAGGCCATCTAGTCCGACCCCATTTTGCCTGGCAATAAGGTACAGCTCAAGCATCCCTAAGAGAAGCCCGCCCGTTTCTCTTTAAAGGCCTCCCATGATGGATGGGGAGGCCCATTTTCCACCAGGGGGGAAAAGGCCTTTCTAATGATGAAGTCTCCAGCAAGTTCTTGGTGGTTTGGGCATACCAAGCCACATTGTCTCTCTCCTGAGGAATCTGTATAATGACCAAGTAGCAACTGACCACGGAAACACAGACTGGTTCAAGATTGGGAAAGGCGTACGGCAGGGTTGCATCCTCTCACCCAACTTGTATGCAGAACACATCATGTGAGGATGTGCGGGGCTTGACGAATGCAAGGCTGGGGTTTAGATGGCTGGAAGAAACATTAACAACCTTAGATATGCGGATGATGCCACTTTGATGGCCGAAAGCGAGGAGTAACTGAGGAGTCTTCTCACCAAGGTGAAAGAAGAAAGGGCAAAAGTTGGATTGCTGTTAAACATCCAAAAAACCCAAGATGATGGCAACCAGACTGATGGATAACTGGCAAATCGAGAGAGAAAACGTGGAAGCGATAGACTTTGTATTTCTAGGCGCAAAGATGACTGCAGATGCAGAGAAATCAGAAGATGCTTCCTTCTTGGGAGGAGAGCAAGGACCAATCTCGATAGAATAGTGAAGAGTAGAGACATCACACCGGCAACAAAGATCCGCATGGTTAAAGCAATGGTATTTCCCGTAGTCACCTATGGATGTGAGAGCCGGACCAGAAGGAAGGCTGAGCGAAGGAAGGGAGACGCTTTTGAACTGTGGTGTTGGAGGAAAATGCTGAGAGTGCCTTGGACCCCAAGAAGATCCAACCACTCCATCCTCCAGGAAAGAAAGCCTGGCTGCTCGCTGGAGGGAAGGATCTGAGAGGCAGGAAAGCTTGGAGAAGACAATGATGCTGGGAAAATGGAAGGGAAAAGGAAGAGGGGCCGACCAAGGGCAAAGGGGTGGGTGGTATCCTTGAATTGACTGGCTTGACTCTGAAGGAGCTGGGGGTGGTGATGGCCGGCTTGGAGCTCTGGCCTGGGCTGGTCCAGGAGGACACAAAAAGTCAGAAGCGACTGAATGAATAAACAACAACAATGATGAAGTGGGATCCTCTTTCTCCTAATTGGATCCATTGGTTTGTGTCTTGGGATTGGATAGGAACAAGCCAAGCCATCTCAGACTTTGCCTTTCTAGAGAAACAGCAGAAATACAGCCAAGGAGCCCCCAGACCCATTCCACTCCTCCATTCCAACCCAAATGGACCTCTTCCTCTGTGCTTTTCCCCATCCGTTGCATCCAGCCATGTGCAGGAATTAATTCAGGGCAGCCTTTTGTGCCTGAGACATTCTCTGCCTTTCTACTAACGTGCATCTGGTTTTGCCTCCAGTTTGCCTTTGGAATGGCTGCATGTTGACAGTCCAAAGACCTCTGGCTGACTTGTGTGTGCTTGCGCCTATTCCCCACAGAAGCAGCCAGGCATTTTGGTCTAATGCAGAACATCCATCTCTGGTCCAAGGTTATAGGAAGTGCACATGTGCTGAGCATGCGCATTGGGTTGTGGATTTGGGTGGTTCACTTTGGTGTCTCGGTCCAATTGCATGGTGTCGCTGCTTAGCCCAAGACCCGCGTTTTGTTGTGAGCTGTTATTGTTAATGTGTACCTTCCAATCATTTGCAACTTATGGCAATCCTAAGGAAAACCTATCACAGTTTTTACTGAGAGAGTGTGGCCTCATTCTATGGTCACCCAGTGGGTTTCCGTGGCTGAGCAAGGAATCAAAGCCAAATGCAATGAATAGGAAACTCCAGTGGGACTCATGCTTTGCAGACCTTGTCTTTAGCACCTGATAGTAACTCACCTTCAGTGTTCATTGAGGGAAGGGGAAATTCAGGGAGGGGGAGGGGGGCTGAGCCTTTGTGCATCCGACAAGTGCATTTTAGTCATGGGGAGATGGTTTTTGGAATGAAGCTGCAACACGGGAACCCCGACCACCCTTCTCGGATCTTTGGATGTTTGGATGTGCTTCTGGAATCATAGAATCTAGAGTTGCAGAGGACCCCATCCGGTCCGGCCCCCTACTGTGCAGGAAGACACAATCAAAGCATCCCCGACAGATGGCCATCCGGAATCAAAGGAAGGCTTCTTTTTCTTTTGTCCCAACGAGACAGAAAGGTGATTAATGGAACAATGGAGTTGGAAGGGGCCCCCAGAGGCTATCTAGCAGAACCACTTCTGCCAGGTAGGCACATACCAATTAATCCCTCCCGACAGATGGCCATGTGGCCTCTGTTTGGAAACCTCCAGAGAAGGAAGGATATGCCACTGGATGCTCGGGCAGTGGCGGATTGCGCTCTCCAATAGTTTTTACAGGAAGTAAGTTCTTCCTCATGTTTACATGAGATCTCTTTTCCTGCGATTTTGAATCAATTGCTCCATTGTGTCCTGGTTTCTGGTCTAAAGCAGCAGAAAACAAGCCTGTCCCCCTCCACAATGTGGCCTCCGGCCTCCTTATTGATCTTTAAACAAGCCCTCTTTTCTCAGCCTTTCCTTCTCCAAGGTAGACCTACCCAGTTCCCTCAGGTGCTCCTTATAGGGCTTGGCTTCCAAACCTTTGATCGTTTTGGTCACCCTTCTTGGTGTCACCTTGGCCAAAAGAGAAGGCTGCGTCTGCAGGGGGAGAGAGGTTCAAGGCAAGGTTGCCTCGAGGTCTGTCATGATGCTGGAATCCCTGCAAAGGGTCGCCTTTGTGGCCTCATTCTGCAAAGCCGTGTCCTTGGCACCCTCCTTCCGTGCCAACGACAGCATGGTTCCCATAGTAGCAAGTATGGTTTAAATGCAGAGGGTGGGGGGGTCTGCATCTAAAATAGGAAACTAGGGGAAAAGGCCAGAGGAAACAGCACATGCTGGGGAAGGGAGGAGGGCGTGCTGGGGACGTAAATGTTTAATGGGGTAATTATGGTATTAGTCACCAGCATCCAGCTGGAAGCACTGCTCTGGGCAATGAGGCACCAAAGAGGGAAGTCTGGGGATGCTCACGAGATGTGGAGCAGGAGAGGCTCCCAAAGGTGGGGCGGGGGACTTGGTGGGGGCCAAAGCGCTGCCCAACTAGGCCTGGGGTGCAGGAGCCCCCCCGAAAGCATAGGGTGGTGGGGTTCAAGCCATTGACCTCCAGAGAGTCATGAAGTTGGAAGGGGTCCCTAAGGGCCATCCAGTCCAACCTTCTTCTTCTGCAGGAATCAACAATCTATAGCAGATATGAGTAAAGATTGAGTTGCAAGCTGGGTAGAGGCAGGGAATGCCGTGGATGGAGTGTCTCCAGGTTTCAGGAAAGCCTTTCCTTCGACAAGGACACCCATGATTTTCTGGAAAAGAAACTAGGCAAAACTATGGTTCGGCGCATCTGTAATTGGTTAAGTGAATGAACCCAAAGGATGATTCTCACCAATGCTTCCTCCTCTTCATCCTGGAAAGAAGGGACGAGTGGAGTGCCATCAGCAGGGTTCAATCCTGGGCCCGATCCTGGTCAGGATCTTGATTGACGACTTAGAGGGAGGGTTAGAAGGCACCCAATGGGGAGGGAGAACCAAGACTCTAGAAGACAGGAGCAGAATTCAAAGGGACCTTCACAGATGAGAGAGATGATGGGCCAAAACTAACAAAATGGGGTTCAACAGGGACAAATACAAGATCCTCGACTTAGGCATTTAAAAAAAGGAAATGCAATTGACAGAATGGGGGACGATGATGTCTGGCTCGACAGCAGGATGTGTGGGAAAGATCTGGGAGTCCTCGTGGGGAGGAAGTAGGGGAACATGAGCCAGGAATGTCATGTGGCGGCTAAAAAAGCCAATGGGATTTTGGCCTGCATCAAGAGGAGTGTAGTGCCTAGATCCAGGGAGGTCCTGCTACCCCGCTATTATATTCTGCGTTGGTCAGACCACGTTACCTGGAATCACACTGGGCCCAATTCTGGGTCCAAGGAGAAGTTGAAAAACTGGAATGTGTCCAGAGGAGGGTGACTTAAATGCTCAAGGGTCTGGAGAACAAGCCCTATGAGGAGCGACTGAAAGAACTGGGCATGTTTAGCCTGCAGAAAAGAACATAAGAACATAAGAAGAGCCATGCTGAATCGGGCCTCAGCCCATCTAGTCCAGCATTCTGTGTCACACAGTGGCCCACTAGTTGTACACGGGGATCTCTAGCAGAAAGGAGGGCAGAACCCTCACCTGCTCCCGACCCCCACAACCAGTACCCGGGAAATCCTGCCTGCCTCCATCAACACAGAGGTGGCACTTGGATGTCCATTTCAGTAGCTACTGATTCCCTTGGTATCCATGAATCTGTCTAATCCTGCCTTGAAGCTGTCCAGGCTGACCGCTGTCACAACCTCCTCTGGAAGTGAGTTCCATAACCCAATGACCCTCTGGGTGAAGAAATATTTCCCTTTATTAGTCCTAACTTTCCTACCTTGGAGCTTCAGGGAGTGCCCCCTAGTCCTAGTGTTGTGTGACAGAGAAAATATTTTTTCTCTATTCACCCTTTCTATCCCATGCATGATTTTATACACTTCGATCAAGTCACCTCTTAAACGCCGTCTTTCAAGGCTGAAAAGACCAGGCGTTGCAACCTGGTTTCATAAGGGGCCGCTCCATCCCTTGGATCATTCTTGTTGCCCTTTTCTGTACCTTTTCCAGTTCCGTTATATCCTTCTTGAGGTGCGGTGACCAGAATTGTACACAGTACTCCAGATGTGGCCGCACCATAGATTTGTAGAGAGGCAATACAACATTTGCCGACCTATTTTCGATTCCCTTCCTGATCATGCCAAGCATAGAATTTGCTTTTTTCACTGCTGCTGCGCACTGGGTTGACATCTTCATTGAGCTGTCCACCAAAACCCCAAGATCCCTTTCCTGGTTTGTCTCGGAAAGCTTTGACCCCATCAATCGGTAGGTGTAGTTGGGGTTCTTTGCCCCGATGTGCATGACTTTACACTTGTTTAGGTTAAAATGCATTTGCCACTTTGTTGCCCATTCACTCAATTTCGAGAGAGATCTTTCTGGAGCTCTTTACAATCAGTTTCATTTTTAACTACCCTGAACAATTTAGTGTCGTCTGCGAACTTTGCTACCTCAGAATTCACTCCTACATCCAGGTCATTAATGAATAAATTAAAAAGTAACGGACCCAAAACTGAACCTTGGGGTACGCCACTTCTCACCTCTTTCCACCCAGAGAAATGTCCGTTTATTACCACCCTTTGTTTCCTACAGTTTAGCCAGGTTCCAATCCAGGACAAGACCTGTCCCTGATTCCATGGCTGAAGAGCTTATTTAGGAGCCTTTGGTGAGGGACTTTGTCAAAAGCCTTTTGAAAGTCAAGGTAAACAATATCGACTGGGTCCCCTTTATCTATGTGTTTATTTACACCCTCGAAGAATTCTAACAAGTTAGTAAGACATGATTTGCCTTTGCAGAAACCATGTTGATTTTCCTTCAGCAATGCCTGTTCTTCTATGTGCTTAGTAATTTTTCTTTAATAATGGTTTCCATCACTTTGCCTGGAACTGAGGTTAGACTAACTGGCCTATAATTTCCTGGATCACCCCTGGAAGGCGGAGAAGAGACATGATGAGGGCCATGTATTAATATATGAGAAGTCATAGGGAGGAGGGAGCAAGCTTGTTTTCTGCTTCCTGGAGACCAGGATGCAATGGAGCAATGGCTTCACAGTACAGGAAAGGAGATTCCACCTGATCATGAGGAAGAACTTTCTAGATGTGTGAGAGAGAGCTGTTCAGCAGTGGAGCTCTCTCTGCCCCTTGTGGAGTGTGGTGGCGGCTTCTTCTTTGGAGGCTTTGAAACCCCATCGGTCGGGGGTGCTTTGAATGCGATTTCCCTTCTTCTTGGCAGAATAGGGTTGGGCTGGATGGCCCACAAGGTCTCTTCCAACTCTAGGATTGTGTGATCAGCATCCACGTCTATCCTTCAGCTTGTGCCCAGCAGCCCAGCTCAATGGACTTCTGCTATCGTGGGCACCTTGTAGAATAACTACATTGCCACAGTTGGTAGCCTTGGTTGAGTAGCCACAATGATTCTCACAGCCTTCCTGCTTTCAGCACTTCTCTTGCAGAGCAAAGAGACATCTAGCCAGCCTTTCCAGAGCTGGGCAATTGCTTTGTATCCTCTGATATCATTTTCTCATCCGACTCTCTTTCTGGACTCTTATGCCCGTCTTGGCTGCAGGTTTAGCAAGCGCTGCAAATCCTGTCTTTCTGGCATGCCAAGGTGGCAATGCATGGAGCCATCAATTGTTCCAAATTCTGGGGGTCCTTTGGAGATTTTAGTTAGTTTTATGAAATAAGTTAGAAATAGGGTTGCCACCTGTCCCATATTATACGGGACACCCCGTATTTTTGCTCTGAATTTCATGTCCTGCATTTTCAGCTCCTGTCCCGTATTGACAGGACAGGACAGGTGGCAGCAGGAGGGGGAATTGCCATTCATTTTGGGAGTTGCAGTTCACCCGCACCCAGAGAAACTGTGAGTCCCCCCCCCCCCTCGACAAAGGACTGGACTTAGACTTGGCACAGAGAATCCTCATGACCAACTGACCATAGTGGAGGGGTTTGGGAGGGAACAGACCTTGATTTTTGGGAGTTGTAGTTCCCCCGCATCCAGCGAAACGGTGGTGGGAGAGAGAGAGAGAGAGAGAGAGAGAGAGAGAAGGGCTTGGTTGTTTTGCCACCCCCAGAATTCAAGGCCAGGCCTGCCACCCCCTCGCACCCGCCCCTCACCACCTTCTCCAGCAGGGCCCTGCCCCCGTCAGGCTACCTCCACACGAAGCCACGGAGTTCGTTCTCCACGGCAGCCCCCCCCCCGCCTGCCCTCCCGGGAATCCACCCCACCTACTCGGCTTTGAAGTGGGTGACAGGTAAGGCCGGGTCAGCTCCCATTGCCCGCTCCCGAGCACCGCGCCCCCCACTCCGGTCCCCCTACTTCCTTCCAGCCTTTGTGTTTCTCACCCAAGCAGCCATGTGGAAGGAAATGTCCCTTATTTTTTGTGAAAAATCTCATATTTTAAAGTAAATGCCCCTTATTTCTTATATCAAAAAGTGGCAACCCTAGTTGGAAAGGATCCCAAAGGCCATCCAGTGCAACCCTCTGCCATGCAGGAAGACTCCGCTAAAACTTCCCCAAGAGATATATCGGTTACAACGATCTACAGTTATGGAGATGCTGGAAATCAATGGAACCCCCCCCCTCCCCAAAAAAAGCATGTCCTCTCAGGTGCTAAAGGGATTTTGCATTGCTGTGCATGGGAAAGGAGAATGCTTCTTCACCTCCGCTCCCCCAAAATCTGGGGGAACTTTGCTGTTGCTAAACAGTGATGGGACAGAGACTCATTTAAGGCTAACCCCTTTTGCCCAGAAGTTTGCAGGGAAGTCTTTTCCGATGGTGCCCAAGTTGAGCATGCTTACCCATGCCTGGCCTAGAGGGTAGCATGCTCTGCCTTTCAGCATGCAGTTGGAGCATAGGTTTGAGGAGTGTTGTACTAAATGGGGAGGTGGTGGCTGACGATGTTGGTGTCTCTGTGTGTGTTTCAGGCTCAGGCCGGGGTCTCTCCGCACACCTCCCCGACCCACGGGAGCGGGCGCCCCATGCCTATGCCGGTCCGGTCCACCTCGGCGGGCTCCACCCCAACCCACGGGCCCCAGGACTCCTTGGCCGGACTCGGGGGAGACGTCCAGGAGGCCTTTGCACAAGGTAAGTCACCACAAACCCCGTGCAGTCACGGTGGCGAGGGCGCCATTGTCTTACGTGCCTTCCGGATTGAGAAGCCCCCATTGGCGCAATGGGTTAAACACTTGTGCTGGCAGGACTGAAGACCAACATATCGGAAGTTCGAATTTGGAGAGAGCATGGATGAGCTTCTTCTGTCAGCTCCAGCTCACCATGTAGGGACATGAGAGAAACCTCCCACAAGGATGGGAAAACATCAAAACATCCAGGCAACATCCCCTGGGAAACGCCCTTATAGACGGCTGATTCCCTCACACTAGAAACAACTTGCAGTTTCTCATGTTGCTCCTGACATGGGGGGGGGGGAGCAGAATGGAGACTCTATTGTCAAAGGCTTTCATGGCCGGAATCACTGGGTAGTTGGAAATTTCCGGGCTGCCTGGCCATTTTCTAGAAGCATTCTCTCCTGACGTTTTGCCTGCATCTATGGCAGGCATCCTCGGAGGTTGTGAGGCCTGGAGAATGGCGCTCTGAAAGGAGCCCGGCATGTTTTGGAATAGAGTAAGCCTTCCCCTGTTGCAGATTTAGGTATGTGTAGATTTGTTTAGTATGGTCTTTGTAGACATCTTTAGGGCCAGATGGTTTGGGTTCAAACTTCATATCCTTGGAAGGCTCTCCCACACCCAGCTCAGCATCCTCTCCCCGCTTTGGGACAATTTTATAATTCCTGCTGCCTCTCAGCTGGCATATTATTATTATTATTATTATTATTTCCATCCGGCAGGTGGCGCAGGGTGACAAAGACAAGGACAAACAGGCTGGTGGATAGCTTTTATCCTAGAGTTGTATCTATGTTGAACTTGTGGTTTTGCACTGATGTGGCATTCAGGGCTGTGTGGTAGTACAGGTAGGGTGGAGGGATGGGAGTGTTGTTTTGCGGTGTGCGCTGGGGAATGCGTGTAATTTTGTTGTGAAATAGCACAATAGCACAATGACGTTTTTAATTTTTATTTATTGTATTTGTTGTTTGGGCCTGGCCTCATGTGAGCTGCCCCGAGTCCCCATTGGGGAGATGGTGGCGGCGTATAAATAAAATTATTATTATTATTATTATTATTAAAGCTATTTATTCTTTCTGCCTGGGTCTGCTCGGGCTGGATCTATACTGCCATCTATCCCAGGATCTGATCCCAGATTATCTGGTTTGAACTGGATAATATGAGTCTACACTGTTAAATAATCTTGGACAAGCAGATAATCTGGGATCAGATCCTGGGATAGAGGACAGTGTAGATCCATCCTGGGAAGGCACTGGCTTTTGGAGATCGGCAGGAAGGGAGAGGGGCAGAAACAGGGCCTTTTAGACACCGGCCCCTCAATTATGGCACACCCTCATGTAAGAAGGAAGCATGACCCTTCTGTGGCTTTAGCCATTCTGTTCTGCTCTGTTTATGCTATGTGGGTGAAGTCCCAGCTGTTTATAAAATAGTTTTGAGCCTTGCCTGTTGCTTGCTGATTGTCTCGTGCAGCGAGGCCCTCGGAGAGAACTATAAGAGCCTTCCTCCCCATAGATTGCCTTGTGAACTCGTCTGCTTCTCAGTTGCAGAGAGATTGGGTTTCTTCCAAGGTCCCGACTGTAACTGCATCTCTTCTCTACTCAGGTGCCTCAGCCACTTGCCTTTGCAGCCTTGGCACACAGAATACTCTATCTATCTATCTATCTATCTATCTATCTATCTATCTATATGCAATGTTTGTTTGTGAGATTAACGTAATTCAAAAACCACTGGACAAATTGACACCAAATTTGGTCACAATGCACCTCTCAGGCCAACGAGTGACCATCTGTATATCTGTATACCTTTATAAAGCGGAATGTTTGTATGTATGTATGTGTGCGGAGGGCGGAAGGGCGGATATGTGGCAGCCACTTTCACAGGCCACAGCGACCAGCGCGGGTGATGGACCTGCACCAAACTTGGTACACATAACCCCCCTAACCCCCTTTACGTCCTGGTGCGGTTTGGGGGACATGACCCACGGATTATGGGATTTGTAGTACTTTCAAACACTGGTTCCCACAGACCACTGAGGCCACCAAAAAGGACCAATACAGACCACACTTAGCACACACAGCCCCCATGACCCACTCTACGTCCTGGTGCAGTTTGGAGGAGGGTGGACTATGGATGATGGGACTTGAAGTACCTCTACTCACTTCCCAAGTTTGCTGCAACCCTCATCCAATCACTGATCAAGACCAAACTTGGCATACATAACCCCAATGACTGCCTTCACGTCCTGGTGAGGTTTGGGGGAGGACTGACAATGGATGATGGGATTTGTAGTACTTTCACACCCCTCTGTTCCCACAGACCACTGTGGCCCCCAACAAACACTGATAAAGACCACACTTGGCACACAGAGCCCCAGTGACCCACTCTACATCCTACTGAAGTTTGGAGGGGGCCAGAACATGGATGATGGGACTTGCAGTACCTTCCCTCACTTTCCAAGACTGCTACAAACCTAATCCTATGACTGATCAACACAAAACCTGCCACACAGAGCCCTCATGACCCTGGTGCAGTTTGGAGGAGGATGGACCATGGATGATGGGACTTGAAGTACCTCTACTCACTTGCCAAGTCCGCTGCGACCCTCATCCAATTACTGATCGAGACCACACTTGGCACACATAACCCCCATGACTGCCTTCACGTCCTGGTGAGGTTCGGGGGAGAACTGACAATGGATGATGGGATTTGTAGTACTTTTACATCCCTCTGTTCCCACAGACAACTGCAGCTTCCAACAAACACAGAGAAAGACCACACTTGGCACACAGAGTTCCAGTGACCCACTCTACATCCTACTGAACTTTGGAGGGGGCCAGAACATGGATGATGGGACTTGCAGTACCTTCCCTCACTTTCCAAGACTGCTACAAACCTAATCCAATGACTGATCAACACCAAACCTGGCACACAGAGCCCTCATGACCCACTCTACATCCTGGTGCAGTTTTCTGTGAGACGGACCACGGATGATGGGACTTGAAGTACCTTCACTCACTTCCTAAAAACAATGCAACCCTCATCCATTCACCAATACAGACCAAACTTAGCACACAGAGCCCTCATGACCCAATCTACATCCTACTACACTTTGGGGGAAGGTGGACCAGAGATGATGGGACTTCCACTACCTTCAGTCAATTCATGATACCACTGCAACTCCCAATAATGATGGATCAAGACCAAACTTGCCACACAGAGCCCCCATGACCCACTCTACATCCTGCTGCACTTCTCAAATGACCCGGGCACCGCCGGGTCCCCAAGCTAGTCACTCATAAAAACACCGAAAAACACAGCGGAAGGGACTTCAAAAGCCAATAAAGCAAAATGGCACTATGGCGCATGTACAAAAATGACTCCTCAGGCAAACAAAACACACAATAGCATATCCACACTCTCTTCTGGACTACAGCTCCCAGCATCCCCTAGACCAGGCCCTGTAGGAGAGGAGGATGATCCAAATGCACTGCTTCCTAGATGCAAGCTTTCTTCTCCTTGGATCTCTTTGAGAGCATCCCACTCCCTGCATATTTCCTATTTCCTATTCCTGGACTGCAACTCACAGCAATCCTCCAGATAGGTAAGATAGATAGATTAGATAGAGATAGGTAGGTAGGTAGGTAGGTAGTTAGTTAGATAGATAGATAGATAGATAGATAGATAGATAGATCAGGAGGACTACTGGGAATTGCAATCCAAGAACAGGTAGAGAAGGAAGACAGCACAGAAAGAGGAAGTAGAGGGAAAGGAAGAGAAGTGGAAGAGAAGGAAGGAAGGAGAGATGGAAAGAAAAAAGGGAAGGAAGGAGAGAAAGAAAGGAGAGGAAGAGGAAGGAAAGGAAGAGAAGCAGAAGAAAAGGAAGGAAGGAGAGATGGAAAGAAAAAAAGGGAAGGAAGGAGAGAAAGAGGGAGGGAAGGTTTGCCACAGCCAGGTGTAGCGGGTACAGCTAGTATATGTGTATGCTTAAAAGGGAGATGCTACATTAAAAGAAAATAAATTTAGGGAAATTTCGCATTGACATGCACCACATTGTGGCATTGCTCCACACTGACTCCACCCTAGAGACATTTTTCATCTGTCTATCTATCTATCTATCTATCTATCTATCTATCTATCTCCAAATGGGGAAACACCCGTTTTCCTTTGACTCCCGACTCATGCCATTCTTGGGGGGTCTCTTAGCATCCATCCCTTCTGCTAGAGCCAGGCGGACCAGAAGGGAGCCGATCCCTCCGGGGGGGGGGGGATCCCTGATTTCTGCCCAGTCCTAACCATTCTCCTTGAAGCCGGTGTGTCCTTGCAGCTCAGGGCCGGCTGTGTGCTTCTGGGGGCACAAGGCTTGCATCACATCCCCTTGCCTCCCTTTCTTTGCCAGGAGGGCGAAGAAACCTTCGGAACGACTTGCTGGTTGCGGCCGATTCCATCACCAACACCATGTCCTCTTTGGTCAAGGAGCTTCATTCGGGTAAGACGGGAAAGGGGGGCAATGTGCCACAAAGGGGTCCTCCTGGTGGGTGAGACTGAAGAGGAAGGAAGAAAAAGAAGGGAAGAAGGGAGAAGAGAAGGAGGGAAGGAAGGACTGTGGAGGAGGGAAGGATGAATGGAAGGAAGGTGAGATGGATAGAGGAAGGGAGGGAGGGAGGAAAGAAGGGAGGAAAGGAGGGAGGGAGGGAGGGAGGGAGGAAAGGAGGGAGGGAGGAAAGAAGGAAGGAAAGAAGGGAGGGAGGAAAGAAAGAAGGAAAGAAAGAAGGGAGGGAGGAAGGCAGGGAGGAAAGGAGGGAGGGAGGAAAGAAAGAATGGAGAGAGGAAAGGAGGGATGAAAGGAGGGAGGGAGCAAGGAAAGGAGGAAGGGAGGGAGGAAAGGAGGAAGGAAAGAAGGGAGGGAGGAAAGAAGGGAGGGAGGAAAGAAAGAAGGGAGGGAGGAAAGGAGGGAGGAAAGGAGGGAGGGAAGGAAGGAAAGAAGGGAGGAAGGAAAAGAAGGGAGGGAGGAAAGAAGGGAGGGAGGAAGGAAGGAAAGGAAAGCAAGGAAAGGAAAAGAAGGAAAGGAAAAGAAGGAGAGATGGTACACCATGTGACAAAATCTGAAACATGTTCTGTTCCTGTTGAAAGCGCTCTTTCCTGCTTTGTTGTGCTGTCCTGACTTTGAAAGGAGTTGTTCTACTCCAGAAACTTTGTTTTGGTGGCTGCCATAAGCTAAGTTGAATGGGTTGAGACCCAGTGATGAGATATTCCCTTCCATGATGTCCCTTCCAAAAGAAAAAACGTTTGTGCAGTTTAATAAACTTTCCCCATGTTTTTGTGATAGAACCATGTTACATTAGGTAAAGCTAAAGGTTTCCCCCTGACATTAAGTCCAGTCGTGTCCAACTCTGGGGGTTGGTGATCGTCTCCATTTCTAAGCCAAAGAGCCGGCGTTGTCCATAGACACCTCCAAGGTCATGTGGAGCACCGTTACCTTCCCTATTGATTTACTCACACTTGCATGTTTTCGAACTGCTAGGTTGGCAGAAGCTGGGGCTAACAGCAAAAGTTCACGCCGCTCCCTGGATTTGACCCTGCAACCTTTTGATCAGCAAGTTCAGCAGCTCAGCGTTTTAAGCCACGGTTTCACCGGGGGCTCCCATTATGTTACATAGCATAATCAGAATTTTACTGCAAGCTGCCTTTAGTCCAGGCATGAGCAAACTTCAGCCCTCCAGGTGTTTTGGACCAGTTGTTAGGAATTGTGGGAGTTGCAGTCCAAAACGCCTGGAGGCAGAGCCGTAGCCAGGATTTTGATTCGGGGGGGGGGCTGAGTTTGGTTCGGGGGCTGAGACTGGGTGGAAGAGGATCTACCCTAGCAAAACTTTTGTATTATTATCCCAATAACCCCATTAATGTGGGATATAATGAGCATGGTAATCAGATCATGATATGAATAAACATAACAGTTTAAATAATGTACCAGTAAGGCCTTTTCGCGGACCACCCTGAGAATTTGGGGGGCTGAAGCCCCTTTAGCCCCCCTGGCTACATGCCTGAGGGGCAAAGTTTGCTCATAAAGGAGTGTGCAGGGTGGGTGGCCCAGGGCCCTTCGGGGTTTTGCTTCCAGCCTTGTACATATTGTGGATGTCCCTCTGTGGCCTGTGCTGCAGGGGCCTCTGGCGCAGGGTTCTCTCTGGAGGCTGGAATGGGAGGCATTCTTCCCTTCGCACCCAGACACTGACATCTTGACTCCTGGTTCTATTCCTGGGATTCCTGGAAAGCCGCCTGAGCCGGCCTCGGCCTCTCTGGCTCTGGTCAGGTGCAGGTTTGGCAAAAGGATGGGCCCACGGCCCTCTCCGCAGGCAAAAACAGCCCTACACCCGCCGTCCTTTTCCCTGACACAAGGTGGCCGAATTACAGAGTTAGTGTGGACCCCTAAAGGCCATCCAGCCCAACCCATTCTTTCTGCCAGGCAGGAAGACACCCTCCAAGCCCTCCCAACATATAACTATCCAACCTCTGCTTACAACTCTCCAGAGAAGGTGACGCCGCCAGATTCCAAGGCGGAATATTCCTATAGATCCTAGCATCAAGACCTTCTTCCTGACGTAGAGGTGGAATCTCTATCCCTGCAGTTGGAATCCATGGCTCCGTTATTATATCCCAGTCTCCAAAGCAGCAGGAAACAAGCCTTGCCCCTTCCTCCTGAATGGGACTTCCTTTCCAATATTATTTATTTATTTATTTATTTATATCGGTTATATGTTGTGTATGTGAAAAACAGCAGGAATTGTCTGCTAGTATGTGTGCTGTAATCCGCTCCGAGTCCCCTTCGGGGTGAGAAGAGTGGAAAATAAATAAAGTAAGTAAATAAATAAATAAATATTTACTTACTCCATTTATATACCGCTTTTCTCAGCCCTCAGGTGACTCAAAGCGGTTTACAAAAGTAGCAAAAATTCAATGCTCAACATCATAAAAACAAGTAAAAACAATTAAAACAATGGTATATATTTGATTATTACAAAGTCAATACAACATAATTCGTTAGCGTCTCTTAGTTAAAATCAAGATCCAATTTCATCAGCCAGTCATGTTCCTATATCTGTTACACTACCTATTCGAACGCCTGCTCGAACAACCAGGTTTTAACTTTCCTCCGAAATGCTAACAATCTGATGTCTCTAGGAAGGGCATTCCACAGCCGAAGGGCCACCACTGAGAAGGCCCTGTCTTTCATCCCCACCTAACGTATTTGTGACGCAGGCGGGATCGAGAGCAGGGCCTCCCCAAATGATCTTAACGTCCTAGCAGGTTCAAAGGAGGAGATACGTTCGGACAGGTAAGTTGGGCCAGAACTGTTTAGCGCTTTATAAGCTAAAGCCAGCACTTTGAATTGTGCCCGGTAGCAAACTGGCAGCCAGTGGAGCTGGCGCAACAGAGGAGTTGTACGCTCCCTGAGCGCCGCTCCTGTTAGCAACCTGGCTGCCGTCCGTTGGACCATTTGGAGCTTCTGTACAGTCTTCAAAGGCAACCTCACATCGAGAGCATTGCAGTAGTCTATACAGGATGTAACCAGAGCGTAGACTACCGTGGCCAAGTCAGACTTTCCAAGGTAAAGTTTTAACTGTGCAAATGCTCCCCTCATTACCGCCGAAACCTGGGGTTCCAGGCTCAGCGATGAGTCCAAGATTACACCCATCCAACTTACAAATGAGTCAGTTAAGAATGGAGGTGAGATGACAGGAATAATAATAATTATTATTATTATTATTATTTATACCCCACCACCATCACCCCAAGGTGACTCAGGGCGGCTTACATGAGGTCACGCCCAGCAATACAGTAAAACAATGTAACACAAAAACACAACAACAACAACAAAAAAGAAAATAAAGTAACATAAGATACAAAAACCAATATAAATAAACAGCACAACAGTATAAAGTGAGGAAGTGAGAGGAATCTTCCCCTCAGATAGGATGGGAAATCCACTCCTGAAAGTCTTATTGCCATGGTAAAAAGGGGTTTCCACTGAGGCTTTCTCACCAATTCTTGTTTCCACATCAAGCCAAATTTCTCAAATTCTCACAGAGAAAGAAAGTGAGGTGGGACCTCCTGAACAGGGCCACAGACAGCAATAGAAACCCCACAAGTCTTAGCCCTTCCCTATGCGACCCATAGATAGATAGATAGATAGATAGATAGATAGTATGCCTGTTTGATAAAAAAAAATGGTTCAAAGCCCGTTCCGGATGTAGGGGGCGCGGGCGCTTCGAATCTGATTGACTTCTGAAATTTTCCAGAAAAAATTCTGAATTCCCCAAATTAATTCTGAAATTTCAGAATGGCTTCGTTAATGACGGACACGCATGTTTAACCCAGTTTGGACGCGGGTGTCTTCCCTCCGCATCAGAACTGGGGCGACAGCCGTGGACGCGGATGACAGTCAGAGTGCGGAGGGAAGGCATCCGCATCCAAACTGAGTGTTTAACGCTTCAAAAGTGCATTTAATCCGAATTCATTCCGATTTTATGAGCATTCTGATGAACCTAACCGGGCCTAATAGATAGTTAGACAGATGGAGTTACACATTAGAAATGTCCCTGTTCCAACTTACATAAACATCCAACTTAAGGGCAAGCCCACAGAACTTCTCTTGTTTGTAACTTGGGGACTGCCTGTACCTGACATTTCTCCCCGTTAGAGTTCATTTTGTTAGTCTTGAAAGAAGGGCTGCTAGCAAATAGACTTCACTTTATGCCGCCATTGTGGATAGCGTCTTGGTCATATGGAAGTGGTGAAGGCTGGCAAAGCATTTCTAAGCACGGAAAAAATACTGTTTGATGAACATGTGGAATATTGATAGCACCCGGGTCATGACCGTGAATGTCATGATGCAATGCCTAAAGGAATGTGATGATACCTAAGGGGGTGTAATAATGGCTGAGTCATAACCATGTGTGGGTTGTTGCAACGGAGTTGCATCAGCCAGTGTCCCTTACAGGGGGCTATATAAGGAAAATTTTAAAATCCATCTTTCTCTCTCCTGTGTGACTCAGTGTGAGTATCTGCCTATGTTGTGTGTGACTAATTGATGACTCTGATGGGTTGCAAGTACAAGGAAAGTGGCTCTGTGTATCCTGTACATTGTACATTTTATGTGTTGCAATGATGAAGATTGACGTCTCTGGATATTTTGGATGAAAAGCTGAATCCATGAGTTTACTAAACAGTGTGTGTAGATAAGGCCAGATGCTGGCAGTTGAACTCTGCTAATAGATGGGCTGAAGCACATGTGTTGGCTGTGAAAATATTATTTCTTGCTTCTGGGACACTTGCTATCCAGCATTCAGGGGTTCAAGGAGTTCGCGATTTGGAAACTGAAAATCACTTCACGTACCAGAATCCCGGGACACATTTGCCTCAAGGAGGAGACCAAGTGTTTTTGGGGCAATTGCCCACAAAGTGCGCTTCCCTTATGGCAGCTCCTGAAACCTCTCTGTGTTTATGTCAGGGGTCTTCGCTTAGTACTTGAGGAGCTGCTGACAGACAAAACAAATGGCAGGCTCCCTTCTGAGGAGTTGCAGGCCGGGGACCCCGGGAAGTGTCTGGCATCCCCTCCTTTGTGTAAATCATAGGAAGCAGCTGGCGGCCAGGCAGTCAGAAGATAAACTCTGCAAGATGGGCTGAGACGAGCGCTGAACCCACTCTTTCTGTTGGGAATCAGAACTGTTAGGCTCAAAAACAAATAACCCTCACTTGGGGCGATTCCTCCATAAATATAGCAGAGTGCCAGAAGCACACTTCATAACCAGCAGAAGCTTACATGTGGCAAGTCAGGTTTAGCTTCCATTCAACAGGACGGCACAGGATTGCAGAGGCAGAACTTTAGGTTCACAATATTTATTCAAGAAAAGACATCTATTCTAGATAGAAAAGGGTCTTGAAGCTCATCAAAGCTTACTAAACTCGTAATCTAAGGAAGGTAAAAAGGTCAAAATATCCATGCAGCTACGTTTTGCCTGGAGAAAGACAAAATGCGTCCTCAGTGGAAGGAAGACAAAAGACAGAGATTGGGAAATGGAGAACGATCACATGGCGAAAACCCAGGGCAATAAAAATACCTTTAAAGAGGAAGTTACCTCACCCCTCACTGAGATTCCATTGCTACACCCTGCCCACGGTGATTCATATTTAGTGTCTTAATGTTTTGATTTCATATTGTTGTGTTGGTTTTGTATTTCAAGTTATTTTATTTTCTGATTTTCTGTTGTGTTTTGTGTTATATTGTGTTTACTGTATTGATGGGTGTAGCCTCATGTAAGCTGCCCCGAGTCCCCTTGGGGAGATGGTGGCGGGGTATAAATAAAGTATTATTATTATTATTATTATTATTATGGGGGAGGAGATAGTGGCAACGAAGAAGAGTAAAGACAAAGCCCCTTCTGGGATAAACATGCATAGGAATGTGGGGAAAGGAATCACTCTAATCCTATATCTAAGCCTAGCTACTCATTGAGGACTGGAGACTTATCCTGGCTCACCACCAGTTTCTGCTGGTTATCAAGTGTGCTTCTGGCACTCTGCAATAAGTTATGGTGGAATCACCTGTCTGAATGCGAACATCGAACCATCGCGGAGATTAAGATCTTCTGGGGAAGCCCTGCTTTCTATCCCGCCACTTTCTCAGGTACACCAGCTGCGCCCGTACCTTGGGAAGTCTGACTTGGCCACGGTAGTCCATGCTCTGGTTACATCCCATATAGATTACTGCAATGCTTTCTACGTGGGGCTGCCTTTGAAGACTGCTCGGAAGCTTCAATTGGTTCAACGAACAGCAGCCAGGTTGATATCAGGAGCAGCACTCAGGGAGCGCACAACTCCCGTGTTGTGCCAGCTCCACTGGCTACCAGTCTGCTACCGGGCACAATTCAAAGTGCTGGTTTTGGCCTTTAAAGCTCTAAACGGTTCTGGTCCAACTTACTTGTCTGAACGCATCTCTCCCTATGAACCATCAAGATGCTTAAGATCATCCGGAGAGGCCCTGCTCTCGGTCCCGCCTGCTTTGCAGGCACGCCTGGCGGGGACGAGAGACAGGGCCTTCTCAGTGGTGGCTCCTCGGCTTTGGAACTCCCTTCCTAGTGACATCAGATCGGCCCCCTCCCTCCTGACATTTCGTAAGAAAGTCAAGACTTGGCTGTTCGAGCAAGCATTCGCAGACGAACTTTAATTAATCAAGATCAAAGGATTAATATGACGACGAAACGGAAACTGATTTTAAGATTGTGGAGCTGAGATTTGTATTTTGTAGTTTTAATTGTTAATTTATATGGTTTTATATGATTGTTTTTATCTTATTATGATGTGTTGTATGTGGGCACTTGCTGACGCTTGTTCACCGCCCCGAGTCGTCTCCGGGCTGAGAAAGGCGGTATAGAAGCATGGCAAATAAATATGACTGGGAGGGACGAGAGAGAGGGCCTTCTCAGTGATTGCCCCTCGCCTGTGGAACTCCCTTCCTAATAAGATTAGGTCAGCCCCCTCCCTCGTCTCCTTTAGATGGATGATAAAAACGTGGCTGTGGGACCGAGCCTTTAGGACTGTGTAATGAGGCAGCGATTGGAACTCTTAGTATGCCAACCGGATTCGATATGGTTGTTTGAGACAGTTTTAAACATATTTTAGCGTCAAAATAAGTGATTTTAATGTTTTTGTATGTGTATTGTCTAATCTGTTTCAGCATTGAATGTTTGGTGTTTATATGTTGTGCTCTGCCCTAACCCCCTCCTGGGTGAGAAGGGCGAAATATAAATGCTTTAAATAAATAATAATAATAATAATAATACATTTTTGAGCCTAAAAATTCTAATTCCCAATAGTAGTTCATGTGCGGTCATACTGCATTAACGCCGCAGTGTTGATGCACCCCAAATCCAACACTCAGTGACACCCAAAAGCACTAGTTCCCCCATTCATTGCTCTACATTTCTTGTCTTCAAGGAGGAGAGGAAGGAGGAGAGGAAGAGGAGGAGAAGATGCAGAACGGGAAGGACCGAGGTGAGGCTTCAGTCTGGCTTTGGGGGCCAATGGTGGGCTCATTTCCTTCCAGGTTGCCAGAAGCCCCATTCCACCTAAGGGTTTTTCTAATCTTGGTGGGGACACAACCAACAAGGCTCTGCCTTTGTCTGATGGAGGAATTATTAGGAGGAAGGCCTATAGCATTGCTCTCAAGGTAGGCTAGGACAAAGATTGTGTTCCCAGCAGGATATTTAGCTTTACAAGGTGTGGGAGAGGGATATGAAATGCACAGGTATAGGACGGGTCACACCTGGTTTGGAAACAGTCTGTGGGAAAGGTATCTAGGAGCCTGAGTGTTGTATTCCAAGGCTGGGGACTACCTCTGCACTTTAACATACACTCCAGTCAAAGGTAAAATAACAAAGAAGAATAAATATGAAAAGCAATTCAGCAAAATAATATAGAAAAACAAAGTCCAAATATCAGCAATAATCCATAGAAATCAAAGTACAGGAGTAGCATCAAAAACAATGAATACAAAAGCAGAATAACTCCAAAACATGAGATTCAGGAACAGTCCTCAAAACCATGGAATCATGAGACATGAACAAAAGGAAACATGGAAATCCTTTGATTTGACAAAAGTCCTATACTCAAACACCAATGTTGCCTGGGATGGCGAACCCATCTGCTGGTCTAGCTAATATAGAAAGAAAATCATGCCCTCTCCCCGGGAAACTGATAAGGGCTTCTTGGCTAATAGGCATATTGACCTTCATAAACAATCCTGAGAAGCTCTATGTTGACGGAACGTAAATCTCCTATCTAACTGCTCATTAGTTTGTCCACCTAGACTTCCATTTTCATACTCTGAGCTCGGTTCTGTTCCTGACCTTGCTTCCCTAGCACACTGTTTCCCAACCTTTTTTGAGCCGGGGCACAATTTTTACATTTGCAAAATCCTGGGGCACACCACCAACCAAAATGACACTCTAACACAGTAATACATATAGTTAATATGTTTTTAAAATGTATTTATACACTCAGTGTGAAACCTGGGCCTGTTTAGATGAACTCAACATAGATGTCCTGGCAGGAATGGCAGAAAGACACAAACTTCCCACACAGAACTCCCATAACCAAGAGAAAATGCTATAAGAGTTTGGTGGGCATTGACCTTGAGTTTTCGAGTTGTAGTTCACCTATATCCAGAGAGCAAACAATGTTGGATCAGGACCAAACTTGGCATGAATACTCAATATGCCCAAATATGAACGCAGATGGAGTTCAGGGGAAATAGACCTTGACATTTGGGAGTTGTAGTTGCTGGGATTTATAGTTCCCCTACAATGAAAGAGCATTCTGAACCCCACCAATGATAGAACTGGGCCAAACTTCCCACAAAGAACCCCCAGGAGGCAAGAGGAGGTCTCTACTTGGGGAAAGGGAGGTGGGCCTTCCCAATGCATGGAGAGGGAGAGACCAAGTAGACAACGGGTGGGGAGGGGGGTGTTTGTAATTTTGTGTCTTTATCGAGGTAGGTTTCTTAGGGTTTTTATACTTCAACATACTAGACTCTTCCCCCCCCCCCTTCCTAGAGGTGCCAACTTCCCACGGCACACCTGATGATAGCTCACGGCACACTATTGTGCCCCGGCACACTGGTTGGGAAACACTGCCCTAGCAAACTGTATTTTTGGAATGTGGCCTTCATACACAATCCGCTCATTTTCAGGGCTTAACGTCTCTTGCTGCCTCTCCTGCTGCTCCTGCTGACTTGCAGGCCCAGAGTTCACGGTGTCATCACAATGACTAACAGGCCCAGAATCCCCAGAGAGATCAGGTGCAGGCACAATCAAAGACTGAACTACAACACTGAGGATCCAACAGTGTGAGGCAGCAGCTCAAAAAGCCAATGCAATTTGAGGCTGCATCAAGAGAAATCTAATTTCTAGACCAGACATGGTGAAACTTGGGCCCTCCAGGTGTTTTGGACTTCAACTACCACCATTCCTAACAGCCTCAGGGCCCTTCCTTTTCCCCCTCCGCTGCTTAAGCAGCGGAGGGGGGAAAGGAAGGGTCCTGAGTCTGTTAGAAATTATGGGAGTTGAAATCCAAAACACCTGGAGAGCCCAAGTTTGACCATGTCTGGTCTAGATTGAGGAAAGTTATAGTCCCACTCTCTTCTGCTTTGATGAAACCTCACCTAGGATAATCACCCTGTGTCCAATTCTGAGCAAAGCAACTCAAGAAGGAGATGAAGAAGCTGTTTCTATCCCAAAAATCTCACTCAAAGCCCTGAATCAAACCTTTGGGGGAGAGTAAGGTCAAAGTGGGTCAGTGTAGGGCCTCCTTCTGACCCTCTCCGTCTTTTTCTCTCCTGGCTGCCTTCCAGGGTAGAAGAAGGACCTGGACTGGCCAGCGATCCAAGTAAGTATGGCCTCCGCCTGTCCTTTGCAATGGCCAGCACCTTAGCCGCAACTGTGGTTTGCCTCTCATGACCCCATAGCACATAGATGTTGCACTGGCACATATTACAAAGCAGTTAAGCCAGGATTTGAAGGGAGGAAAGCATCCAGTTGCCATGACAGACACAGCGCGTTAATGCCCGAGCAATTCCCGATCCAGATTTCCCTTCACATCCACAGCTGTTTGGACACCAGAGAGGCCTCCCAGTCATGGTTATGGCTTGTAAATGAGTATTGGTAGTGGCAGAGAATATGAACACAAAGCCCAGAAGGATATCATGTAGTATGCTGTATGTACATATGACTTGTAAGCCGCTCTGAGTCCCCTTCGGGGTGAGAAGGGCAGCATATAAATGCCGTAAATTAAATAAATAAATAAATATTTTTATTATTGGGTTGCTGCGAGTTTTCCAAGCTATATGGCCATTTTCCAGAAGCTTTTTTTCCCCGGACGTTTCACTGACATCTATGGCTGGCGTCCTCAGAGGTGGTGAGGTCTGTTGGAAACTAAACCAGTGGGGTTTATATATCTGTGGGATGATGCCCAGTGTGGGAGAAAGAACTCTTGTCTGTTTGAGGCAAGTGTGAATGTTGCAATTGATCACCTTGCTTAGCATTGAATGGCCTTGCAGCTTCAAAGCTTGGCTGCTTCTTTCCCATTTTGAGCGAGATGATTAGCTGGCCCTGATTCTTTCTTGTCTGCAATTCCCCTGTTTTTTAGTGTTGTTCTTTATTTACAGTCCTGATTATAGAGTAGCCAAGTTTTGTTCATTTTCATGACCAGCTAATCACCTGCCAACAAAGGATCCCCCCAGGCAGAAAGCAGCTAAGCTTTGAAGCTGCAAGACAATTAAATGCTAATCAAGGTGGCCAAGTGCAACATTTACACCTGCCTCGAACAGTCAAGAGTTCTTTCTCCCACTCTGGACCTCATTCCACAGGGATACATATAAAACCCACTTGCCTAGTTTCCAACAGGCCTCACAACCTCCGAGGCCTCTTTGAACCTTTGCTAAGGAACTGTCATGAATACTTTTTCAACATTGAAAATATTCTTTTTTCCCATTTTGAGCGAGACAGGTTGCAGTTAGGCACTTTTACAGAGAAAGAAAGTAGACACACAGAGTGTAGCTACATTGGTTACACAAATAAAGGAGATAATTACATTTCACTCAGAAGTCACGTACATATAAACACATTCACTCTCATGCAAACATTACTATCCCTTTTTCCATCTCCTGGAGAAGAGAACCAAACTCCTTCCCTGCAAATCTGCCATTTTGTCAATGTGGCATCTTCCTCCCTCCTTGGAGAAAGAAAGAGGCGGGTGACCAGACTCCGGTGTCTGCCACACTTTTGGATAATAAAAAGGTCTCTTATATAGCAATTTTCTGCTGTTGTGGCTCCAAATTGTTCAAGAAGTTGTAAATGCCACACAGGTTGTATTCCAGCTAAAACTTGCTGACTCCATCATTTCCGGACATACTATATGTTAGTTTTCCAACTTAAGTAAGGAACCGTTGTATCTGCTTCCTTAGCTTAAAGAAGCATTGTCTTTGACTGTGTATACGTGTTGCTTTCAACTCAAGAGTTAATCATTCTCTCTGGTCATGTTAGCATTCTCATCAGCAACTTTTAACTCACAGTTCAGCAGTTCATTAATTCTTCACCTCCTTTTTGTAGTTTTCCAGACCTCAGTCTTAGGATGGTGTCTTCAGTCTTGCCAGACCCCAGTCTTACACCTTTCATTCAATCTACACAACATATGTATCGCAGAATGGCTCCTGGTGCCGATACATGGCTCTGGACTTGGGGCCTCTTGGCTCTGGTGGTTCGGCCATGAAGCAGTGCCAGATAGATGGGGAGCGGGCTTCGCGGTGGGGTTCCTCCTTGCAAGCGACCAGCCTCTCTGACCGGTGGATCTGTCCCTCTTTCTTGCAGGCCACGCGGGTGCCCTTCCGCTGCCTCCTGCGCATCATTCGGCCGCCGAGGCCCTGCGGCCGACCCATCCCTCCATCGCGAAGCCGTGACGCCCACCACTCTGCAATGGGGAAGCCGCCGGCCCCCTCACTCACTCCCTCCTTCCCGGCGGACGAAGCCCCCTTAGGTTTGCATGCCATGTCTCCATCGGAGCCCCACTGCCGGCCATCAGGCACAGACCCATCTCCGTCTAGGCAAGAGAGCATTCCCAGGAGCGGCCTCCAAGCCTCACCCTCTTCTTCACACCGGCAGCTTCGCTCACGACCTCCCACCCCTGCCTTGCACATCGGGGCCGTTTCCTCTCATGCGGTGGGGCCACTCCACTCGTCCCCTGCTGGTGGCCATTGGACGCCTGGCCCGTTGGCTGCTGTGTGCGTGTGCGTGTGCATGTGTGCGCCTGGGGTGTAGTGCAAGTACCAAGTGTGAAGTGGCCCCATTTCATGGCAGCTGGAGCAGGTGTCACAAAGTATGGCCCTTTTGGTTGTCAGGGGTGAAAAGAGGAACATGACCCACAAGGACATTCACCTGGGACACGTGGAAGTCTTCCAACCCAACCCAGTTGGATGGAAATTAGGCAGGATAGCACCGGGGAGGGGGGGTTGTGCCCCACGTTGTTTTGATGGGAAGGGCTGCTAGCTAGATTTCCCTCGATGAGCTTCCCTTGATGCCAGCCTTGATGCCAGGATGAGACATGGGGCAGAAAGGGCTGGAAGTGAGGGAGGGACAGTTGTGGTGAGAATGGCACACCTGGCTGCGTTGTTGCAGCAGTGAGTCTTGACACATGAGCCTTGAGCCTCTTTGGAGCCACCCAGGTAACCTCAGCCTGAAGTCCTTTCCTTCCTTCCTTCCTTCCTTCCTTCCTTCCTTCCTTCCTTCCTTCCTTCCTTCCTACCTACCTACCTACCTACCTAAAGGGGAACCTGTTGCTGAGCTTGTTCTGAGGGAGCTGGTTGAGCTGGGAAGGGAGAAAGTGTTGACATAACTGGCCTTGCATTTGCAGACAGGCCAACTGCATGATTCCCTCCCCCAAAAAAAAAAAAAAAATACTGCGGGAAGAGCTTTTGTTTGGGAAAGCATCAACTTGGCAGCCCCTTCCATGATGTTTCCTTGTGTTCTTGGAACAACAATTCAGCTTTTCCAAATCCTATGAGACCATAACTTCCAGTAATCCTGGGCACGGCAGGTGAAGGTGATGTGCACTGCAGTCCAGCGTGTCTGCAGCTGGAGCAGCGTTGAAGTCTTCAATAAGCCATGGATGGATGTGTCTGGAGAACCCAAGAGGTGCCATGGTTACCTTTCCGTCTCCACTGTGGAAGCGGAGTAGCACACGCCGGATGCTCTGGTCAAGTCGACCTGGATGGGCAACGAGGCAAGACCCAGCCAGTTGCAGAAGAACCTGGGCTGCAGCTCCTGCTGTGAGTTCAAAGCAGATGGTTGCCGCCAGTCTGTTGCAGCCACGTGTCCTGCATTCAGCCTGCTTGGCCAGCCTTTGCAGTGGCAGAATCCTGACATGGGTGCGTCCAGGGCCAAAGAGCCCCTTCTTACTGGAGGATGCTCTGGCTGGCTATTTTTTTGTTCAGGCCTCGAAAAGAAGGGCACTTGAGTGGAGACTGCATACCGCATCTGCCGTATGGGTGACCCCCGGGGCCATGCTCCTGGATTGCCTCACCGGCAGCCCCGTATATTTCTCTGGCTACAAAGCCATCCGGCAGGTGCTTCGTGTTAGTGGAGCTGAGGAGGGGCCGGGGCTTGGAGGAGCGCCAGGCTTTGAACCTTCCCGAGAGGGAGAGGAAAGGGCCGATCCGTCCCACTGGCCTCCCAAAGGGACTGAGGGCTGGCTTCATTCACCTCTCCAAACATGAGAATGGAGACCTTGGGCTTGCTCCACACAGAGAATGGAAGGACTCCCAAGGGCCATCTAGTCCACCTCCTGCTTTGTAAGGAATGCACAGCCAAAGCATTCCTGAAAGAGGCCCATCCAACCTCTTGCAAAAGACTTCCAAAGATGGCAAGATCTTTGAGCCAGTCTGTTCCCCTTTATTGTGGATCCGATGGTCAAGAACTTCTCCCTGATGTTTCATTGGAATCTCTTTGGCGTGTAGACCCATAGTTTTAAACCTCTGGAGAAACAGCAGAAAGGAAGCCCTGTCCATCTTCTGCATGACCTCCTTTCCAACATTTAAAGATAGCGGTCATGTTGCCTCCCAGTCTTTTCCAATCTAAGTATACTGTTTCTCAGTCCTTCCTCTCAAGGCAAGATTTCCAGAACTTGGATCCTCTTTGTTACCATTCCAGCTTGTCCTTGTCCTTGCATTGCAACGCTCAGAACTGGACGCAGGGTTGTTTTTCTTTGGCCCTCCTCTGGACACAATAGCATGGTGCCCAGCTCCTTCAGCCACTCCTCAGAGAGATTCATAGTTTTCAGAGCATTGGCCATTTGGGTGGCCATTCTCTGGATATGTTCTAGATCAGGGGTGCTCACACTTTTTCAGCATGCGAGCTACTCTTAAAGCAACCAAGTCCAAAAGATCTACCTGCTCCTGCCGCTGTGCGCTCCTGCGCGCTCCCGCCGTCGCGCGCTCTTGCCACCGCGCGTGCTCCTGCTGCTGTTTTCCGCCTGCACAGCGCTTCTTCCGCCTGGGGGACATTGCAGGAAGGAGAAAGCACGAGGCGGGGCATCCAGAGGGAGCGCTCCGCCCTGCCTGTCTCACCGGCAACGGAGGCTGCACAGCTGCTTCTGGATGAGAGAGAGGCAGGGCGCCCCGCCTCGTGCTTCCTTCTTCCTGCAATGCCCCGCAGGCGAAAGAAGCACCGCGAGAGTGGAAGCCAGCTGCAGGAGCGCGTGTGCACACAGGGTGTGCGCGCGCATGGCAGGAACGCCCCATCCGGCTGGTGAGGCCCGAAGATCACCTGGAAGAGGGCCAAAGATCTACTAGTAGCTCCCGAGCTACCTAATGAGCACCCCTGCTCTAGATTGTCCACATCCATGTCTTGAATGGCTTTGCTCCGAACTGGAGACAGGGTTATTATTCCAGATGAGGTCTGACCAAAGCAGATGAAAGTGGGACTTGGTCTTCCCTTTGGTGAGCACCTTTGGTGGAGGTCAACTCATAAGAAATAAAGTTAGTTAGTTAGTTAGTTAGTTAGTTAGTTAGTTCCCTTGATCTGGATGTTCTAGGTCTGCAGGAGTGGCTTTTCTTGACTGTCCGACAGGCTGACTCTGCTTCGCATCTCCCAAATGTTGGGTGTCCTGCTTTTGCCAAGCATCCCCCAAGTAGGGACACATTCAATCTGCTAAATTTCCATGTGGTCCTGAGAATCGGGCCTGTACAGTATTATCATAGAATTGGAAGAGACTCCAGGGGCCATCCAGTCCAACTCACTTCCTTCTGCCATGCAGGAAAAGCACAATCAAAGCAGCCCTTACAGATGGCCACCTAGCCTCTGTTTAAACACCTGCAAGGAAGGAGCTTCCACCAGAGTCTGAGGCAAAGAGTTCCACTGTTGAACAGCTCTTGTTACAGTCAGGAGGAACTTCCTCCAATGGTAAAAGAACACATTTTCCAAGTGTTTTGAGAAACCCAGGACAGATGCAAATCTGCAGTTTGGCTTTGGTTTGTATAGAAAACTGATTTTATTTTCACTTGAGGAGAGCATTCTGCAGCTAGGGACTTTACTTACTTAGGCGAGCCCTCGTTGTCCGAGGACGATGGTCCTCCAGGTTCATTTCACTTCGCGGTGGATGAGACTGGAGCCCTATTCTTGAAGGCATCGGTTTCCAAGTGGAAGGCAGTCCTGGACAGGGTTGGCTAGATGCGCCTTCCTCTTGGCATGTTTCTCCCTTTCGCCCTCCATTCGTGCCACTTCAAAATTTACAGCACTGCTGGTCATGGCTGACCTCCAATTGGACCGCTTAAGGGCCAGGGCTTCCCAGTTCTCAGTATCCATGCCAGAGTTTTTAAGGTTAGCTTTGAGCCCATCTTTAAATCTCTTTTCCTATCCACCAACATTCCATTTTCCGTTCTTGAGTTGGGAGTAGAGCAACTGCTTTGGGAGACTGTGATCTTTGGGCATTCGGACAACATGGCCAGTCCAACGGAGTTGATGGCGGAGGAGCATCGCTTCAATGCTGGCAGTCTTTGCTTCTTCCAGCACGCTGACATTTGTCTGCCTGTCTTCCCAAGAGATTTGCAGGATCTTTCAGAGGCAGTGCTGATGGAAACATTCCAGGAGTTGAGTATTACATGTAGTCCACTTTCCGCAGCCGTAGAGCAGGGTTGGGAAGGGAATAGCTTTATCAACAAGCCCCTTGGTCTGCCTACGGATGTCCCGGTCCTCAAACACTCTCTGCTTCATTCGGAAAAATACTGCACTCGCAGAGCTCAGGCGGTGTTGTATTTCATTGTCAATGTTGACTTTTGTGGAGGGGTGGCTGCCAAGAAAGCGGAAATGATCAACATTTTCTAATGTTACACCATTAAGCTGTATTTCTGGCATTGCAGAGGGATTGGCTGGTGACTGCTAGAAGAGCACTTTGGTTTTCTCGAAGTTCAATGAGAGGTTGAGCTTCTCGTCTGCTTCTGCGAAGGTGTTTAGAGTGGCTTGTAGGTCGTCTTCTGAATGTGCACAGAAGACGTTGTCATCAGCACACTGGAGTTCTACAACAGATGTTGTTGTGACCTTGGCTTTGGCTTTCAGTCTGCTGAGGTTAAATAGCTTGCCGTCTGTCCAATACGTGATTTCCACTCTGGTGGGAAGCTTCCCATCAACAAGGTGAAGTATCATAGCGATGAAGATGGAAAGTAAGGTTGGGGCAATAACACAAACCTGTTTGAGAGCTGATTCCACCTTAAATGGGTCACTTTGGGAGCCATTGCTGTCCAAGACCGTTGCCATCATGGAGGAGCCACAGGATGTTCACAAATTTGTCAGGGCACCCGATTTTTTGGAAGGTGGTCCAGAGAGCCCTGCGATTCACTGTGTCGGATGCCTTTGCGAGGTCAATGAATGCCATGTACAATGGTTGGTTTTGTTCCCTGCCTTTTTCTTGGAGGTGTCGTGCAGTGAAGATCATGTCCACGGTTCCTTTGGAGGGGCGGAAGCCGTTCTGGGATCCTGGGAGGGAGGGCGTCTTCTGAGAGGGGCTTCTTGCGAGGATTTTCCCAGCGGAGGTTAGAAGGGAGATACCTCGAGAGTTTCTGCAGTCTGTTCTTTCCCCTTTTTTTGAAGAGGGTGATGATGGCGTCCTTGAAATCTTCTGGGACTTTCTTGGTCACCCACACTTTTTCGATGAGTTGGTGGAGTTGTTGTGCCAGCTTAGGTCCTCCCTCTTTAAAGATGTCACCAGGGATCCCATCAGGTCCGCTGGCTTTGTTATTTTTTTGTTGGCTGATGGCGTTGCTGACTTCTTCCAAGCTAGGCATTGCTGCAAGCTCATCCCTGGTTTGTTGTTGCGGGACTTGTGAGAGAACCTCTTCGGCCACATTGGAGGTGCGATTCAGGAGGCTTTGGTAGTGTTCTTTCCAACGAGTGCAATTGAGTTTTGGTCCTTCAGAAGTTTGGTTCCATCTGATGAGCCATGGTTTCTTGGTCCATAGATGACCTTTGTGTCTAGGGACGTACCCTATGCCAAAATGCACACCTGTGCAAAATTGTCGCTTTTGAGGTGGATTTGTAATATTTCTGCACATAATTTTTTACCTGTGGAAAACTGTTTCCTGATCCAGATTTCCCCTCATATCTGTGGCAGTTTTGACACCAGAGAGGCCTCCCAGTCATGGTTATGGCTTGTAAATGAATATTGGTAGTGGCAGAGAATATGAACTCAAAATCCAAAAGCTCATTATTATTGGGTTGCTGTGAGTTTTCCAGGCTGTCTGGCCATGCTCCAGAAGCATTCTCTCTTGACATTTCACCCACATTTATGGCAGGCATCCCCAGAGAGGTCTGTTGGAGCCTAGGAAAATAGGGTTTATATCCCTATGGAATAATGTACAGGGTGGGAGAAAGAACTATTGTCTGTTTGAGGCAAGTGTGAATGGTGCAATTGATCACCTTGAATTGCATTGAATAGCCTTGCAGCTTCAAAGCTTGGCTGTTTCCTGCCTGGGGGGATCCTTTGTTGGGAGGTGATTAGCTGGCCCTGATTCTTGATGAGAGCATTCCGCAGCGAGGGACTTACCCTGTGCCAAAATGCACACCTGTGCAGAATTGTCACTTTTGAGGCTGATTCCTAATATTTCCGCACAATAATTTTTGTACCTGTAGAAAACCGTTTGCCGTACCAAAAACAAAAACACCACGTGTGAATTTTGCATAGAACGGGACCCCAACATGCAAATAGCGAGTCAGTGGAGACTGCAGTGTTTGAATAATTTCTTGGGAGCGGAATGAGCATGGCCTTGGCGAAGAAGCAAATCGGCGAAGAGCTGCATCCCTAACTGAGGCGCCATGATGGCTGCCTGCCTGCCTATCTCCTTCCCCAAAAGTGTTGTCCTTTGCAGGCTTTCTGCCCGTCGCATTCCTGGCTGCAGCAGTAGCAGCAGCCGCTCTGGAAAGAATCCCATCCACTTTGTGCAACCCCAGGAGTTTGCAAGGCCTGCATTTCAGGAACCCTCCCTGCTGCGAAGGGAAGAGCCAGCTCAGCTTTGTCAGGAATCTGAAGTCAGGAAAACAGATGACACCCGGCTGCATCAGGAAGAAGCCAGGCGAAGGCAGAATCCCTGGGTACCTGTCCGTCCCTGGTTGTCCAATGCTTGGCTTTGGGTCTCTTCTTGAGTCCATTGGTCCAGTGACTTTTATGCACCCTTCACATTTCTACGGGGGCTGCTGGTCTTTCAGGCCCACTGTCCCCCACAAATCCACAGAAGCCAATGTCAGGCAAGCAGCGATCAGGTTCGTAGCTGCTGCCATATGGTGAGGAGAGAGAAGGGAACAAATGGAAGCCAAAGAAGGAAGGAGCAGCACTTCAGAGGCTTTTAAGCAGAGGCTGGATGGCCATCTGTCGGGAGGGTTTGGATGGTGTCCTGCCTGGCAGAAGTGGGTTGGATTGGATGGCCCTTAGAGTTCCTCCCAGCTCTAGGATTCTCCCCCTTTGTTGCCCAATGCCAACTTACTTACTTAGGTGATCCCTTGTCATCCGAGGAAGATTGTCCCCCAAGTTCGGTGTCCTGGCAGTGGGTACGTAGGTGGCTGTGGAACCCTATTCTTGATCTGCATCTTCTCCCGCAGTTAGGGCATTGGTTTCCATGTGGTCCTGGTCAAGGTTGGCTTGACACACCTTCCTCTTGGCACGTTTCTCCCTTTTGCCCTCCATTTGCCCTCCTCTTCGAATTCTGCAACATTGCTGGTCACAGCTGACCTCCAGCTAGAGCGCTCAAGGGCCAGGGCTTCCCAGTTCTCGGTGTCTATGCCAAAGTTTTTAAGGTTGGCTTTGAGCCCATCTTCAAATCTCTTGCCCACCAACATTATGTTTTCCATTCTTGAGTTTGGAGCAGAGTAACTGCTTTGAGAGATGGTGATCTTTGGGCATTCGGACAACGTGGCCGGTCCAGCAGAGTTGATGGTGGAGGACCATGGCTTCAGTGCTGGTGGTCTTTGCTTCTTCCAGCATGCTGACATTTCCCCGCCTGTCTTCCCAAGAGATATGCAGGAGTGTTCAGAGACAGCACTATTGCAGGCCTGGGGGAAAAGGGGCGGGCGGGTTATAAATTCAATAAATTTAGGTTTTGAAGCGGAGGCTGGATGGCCATCTGTCAGGGGGGCTTTGATTGTGTCTCCCTGTCTGGCAGAAGAAGGGGGCTGGACTGAATGACCATTGCAATTTCTTCTGACTCAAGGACCCTGTGATTCCATGCCGTTCTCCTTTGGGGGTGCCAAGGGTTGCAAAGGGGATCACAGCATGCGCCAAGCCCAACAAAGCCCAGTAAAACCAGTCCGGAATCCCAGCCAGTGGGGTCGGAGCAGTGGGAGAAGGCCAGGTGGGGTCTGCCAGGGCCAGTTCATTAAAAATTCTTCAGGGACTTCTGTGCATTTGAGGGCTAGGAAGAAGAAGGCAATGAGGCCGGGCATCGACATGGAGCGCCTTGGGAATTTGTCGAGTCTCCTGTGGAGGTTTTTCAGCCGAGGCTGGATGACCATCTGTCAGAAGGATTTTGATTGTGTCTCCTTTCCTGGCAGAAGAAGGTCTGGTCTGGATGACCATTGCAGTCTCTTCCAGTTCTAGGACCCTGTGAGGGGGATCACGACATGCGCCAGGCCCAGTGAAGCCAGTCCAGAATCCCAGTTGGTGGGGTCAAAGCAGGGAATTCTGCACATGTGAGGGTTAGGAAAAAGAAAGCAATGAGGCTGGCCATCAACATAGAGTGCCATGGGGGCTAAAGGGCAACCATTTAAAGGGGAAAGGCATGGCAGGAATCGCACCTGGAGCAGGAGGGGGCTGTGCGTCTCTGTGTGTGTATGTGTCTGAGTGAGATTGTGATCCCTCCTTGTGTCAAGCCCATTTTGGAGCCTGGAGTGACCACCAGCCCTGCCACCACCACACCCCCTGGACCCTTGACCGCCACGGAGCCGCAGGCCTGGACTCTGCCACTTGGTATGGACCAAAGAGTGGTGTCAAGGGGCCTTGGACTTCCCTCGTGCACCTTGCACACTCGTACATGCATTCACGCCTGTGCACACCGACGGGAATGGAGGGGGGCGCCAGACAGGCCTTTCCGCACCTGGGAGACTTGCACAGGTTGGGAATGCGCCCGGCAGAGGAGCCTGCCAATGAGGAGCCATGTTCTCTCATCTGCCAAATATTTAATAAACAACTCCCCTCCATCTGGACCAAGGCGTGTGCGGAATATGCCTTTCCCTGGGGCAGAGTCTCCTCCCTAGATCAGCGTTTCTCAACCTGGGGGTCAAGATGCCTGGGGGAGTCAGAGAGGTCACCAAAGACCATCAAAAACGTATTTCTTATGGTCTGAGAAACCCCTTTGGCAGAGAAGGCTGAAGATCTCTCAGTCTGTCCTTCTCTTCCTTTTTGGAAACAGTGAATCCTCCCACCAAGAGCCTTCCTCGACTATGATTGGCCACCCTCTCAACCAAAGGGAGGGCTGAATCTGAGACTGCAAGCTAGGAGGGGAGAGCAGGTGTGCTCTGCACATGGCAGATGGTGCACATGTGCAGGCAAGGGAGAGCGTGCAAGGCTGGCGGGAGGCTCGACCAGTGAGTCCCTTCAAGGGAAGGGGGGGGGGGTTCTGTGTGGCCCAATTCTATTGTTAGTGTGGTTCAGAACACTTTGATTGTAGGTGAATTATAAATCCCAGCAACTACAACTCCCAAATGGCAAAATCAATTCCCCCGAATCCCACTAGTAATCAAATGTGGGCATATCGGGTATTTGTGCCAAATATGGTCCAGATCCATCAAGTCCACAATGCTCTGTGGATGTAGCTGAACTACAACTCCAAAACGCAAGGTCAGTGCCCACCAAACCCAGTGTTTTCTGTTGATCATGGGAATTCTGTGTGCCAAGTTTGGTTCAAGTCCATCATTGGTGGAATTCAGAATGCTCTTTGGTTGTCGGTGAATTATATATCCCAAGAACTACAATTCCCAAATAACAAATTCAATCACCTCCAACCTCACCAGTATTCGTATTTTGGGCGTATGGAGTATTTGTGCTATATTGGGTCCAGTGAATGAAAATCCATCCTGCATATCAAATATTTACATTACAATTCATAATAGGTGCAACAGTACAGTTCTGAAGTAGCAATGAAAATATGGTTGGGGGTCACCAAAACATGAGGAACTCTATTAAGGGGTCACGTCATTAGGAAGATTGAGAAACACTGCCCTAGAAGCTTTTGAGCAGAGTTCAATGGGCTGTCCATTGGGAGGGATCGGATGGGGTTGGGCTGCCTGGCCTTTGGGGGTCCCTTCCAACTCAAGGATTCCAAGAGCAGCCGGTGGTCAGCCTGGCTGGCTGTCCTTGCTGGACTTTGCTTAGGCCTCGTTCCCTAGATAATGAGGGGAAGATCCAAAGGAGAAGGTCCCGAGGGGCCTTGGGTCACCTGTCGGCCCCTAATGAGGTCAGCAGTGGCCGGGGAGGTGACAGGTCAAGCAGAAGGCAATGGAGAACAAGTGGAATTCCCAGGCTGTCTCCCTTGTTGTTGTTTATGTTTATTTGTGTTTATCCTCTCCCCAAGGAGACTCAAAGCGGTGTGCAATGAAAGCATTTCAGTACAATTTGGAATCTTTTGCACCGGAAGCAAAAGGGGGTTGCTGGCCCTTTCCACCATTCATGTAGGCCACAGCAGAACTTCCATGCGCCATGCGTGCCAACATGATTCCTCATTGGCTTCCTGTGACCCAAGGTGACCTCCCAATGGGCCCTCAGAGGATAGAACCAGCGGATCGTAGAATCTTCGAGTTGGAAGGGATCCCCCAAAGGCTATCCAGTCCAACTCTTCTGCCATAAAGGAAAGCACCACTCAAGCCCTCCTGGCAGATGGCCCTCCTGGAGCAGCACTGTTTTTCAATGAATAGAAGAAAAAGATACATCAGGCATGGTTCCAACTTCAGCCCTCCCTCCAGGTGTTTTGGACTTCAACTCCCACCATTCCTAACAGCCAACGGCAGGATCAGTGTTGCAGTGAGGAGCCATGGATGACAATCAGCTGGTCTCATCTTGAATTTGATCTCTTTCTGGTTAAAAAAAGGTTATTCCTGGGGCATAGGGACCCACAGAGTAAAATTGAGATAGCTGTTAATATTATGTTTAGCCTAGGAAAAATATGACACCGAAATTGAGGCAATCCGTTGACCTGCGGATAGGGGGACCCAATGGGTTTCTGTATCCACAGTTCAGAAGAATACAGTTTTGACCTCCCCGGGAGAGTTGGAGACAGTAAAGAACACAATGTATCACTATGAAGAAGGAAAAGTTACAATTAAATGATACTTTATTGGGAAATTGGTTACAATGTTAGGGTCAGGGGAAGAAACCAAAGTAAAATACAGATTTCTTGTTGAAGGTGCTGCTGGAGCTACACTCCCAGCAATGCTGGCCCAACCGGGCATCCAGGAACTGCGGAACTCCCTGCTGCAGGTCAGATTAGCTTGAATGCTGGGGGCCCTTGGTTGTTTCCCTTCAATGTAAATACCTGATATGCAGGATGCATTTTCATTCATTGGACCAAATTTGGCACAAAGACTCGATATACCCAGGTTTGAATACTGACGGGGGTTGCACGGAGGGGGGTGAGGTATTTTTGTCATTTGGGAGTTGTAGTTGCCGAGATTTATAGTTCACCTACAATCAAAGAGCATTCTGAACTCCACCAACAATTCAATTGAACCAAGCTTGGCACACGGAACTCCCATGACCAACCAAAAATCCTGGAAGGCTTTGGTGGACACTGTCCTTGAGTTTTGGAATTGTAGTTCACCTACGTCCAGAAAGCACCGTAGACTCAAAACAATGATGAATCTGGACCATACTCAATATGCTCGAATGTGAACATTGGTGGAGTTTGGGGAAATAGACCTTAACATTTGGAAGTTGTAGTTGCTGGGATTTATAGTTCACCTACAATCAAAGAGCATTCTGAAGCCCACCAACAATAGGATTGGGCCAGGCTTCCCACACAGAACCCTCATTCCTTGAAGGGAATCACTGGCGCAAACATCCCATCGGACTCACGCGCTCTCCCTTGCCCGCACATGGGCACCACTCTGCCATGCGCAGAGCACGCCTGCTCTCCCCTCCCTGCTTGAAGGCTCAGCCCTCCCCTTGGGTGAGAGGCCTGCCAATCACAGCGAAGGAGGGCTTTTAGTGGGAGGATTTGCCGTCTGTTTCCAAAAAGGAACAGAAGGACAGATGGAGAGATCTGTAGCCTTCTCTGCCAAAGGGGTTCCTAAGACCATCAGAAATATGTGTATTCTGATGGTCTTTGGTGACCCCTCTGAAGCCCCCTCTCGACTCCCCCAAGGGTCCCGATCCCCAGGTTGAGAAACGCTGACCTGGAGGGAAGGCCAAAGTTGGCCCATGCCTGGCTTAGAGGCTGAGTGCTGCAACCTTTTGGGGGAGGAAAAGAGCCTGAAACGGGATGGTCATACATTTAAAAAGCTAGAGTTATTTAAATCGAGGCTGGATGGTCATCTACTGGGAAGGCTTTGACGGTGCCTCCCTGCCTGGACTGGATGGCCTTGGAGGGTCTCGTCCAACTCTGTGGTTCTATGAAAAGGGGGCAGAGTTGTCCCCAAGCTTTGCCTTCTCTTTGCAAAGGGCTAAAAGCCGTCTGAGCCGCTGCTTGTCCTGCTGGGGCCGGAGCAGCAGGCCTTTGGCATGCCAGCAAATGGAGAGGTCAGAGGGCAACGTGGTGCTAATCTGCAAGGATTTGAGGGTCAAAGGTTGCCTCCGCGTGGTGCCAGACAGACATGGGGAAGGGGGGCCGCCTGCCTTGCCCTCCATCTGCTTTGGGAGGAAGGGTTGCCATTCCCCCCCCCCCCCAATTTGGGATCAGGCCCCTTTAAAACGTCCCTCTGTGCAACGCTGGGGAAGACCCTTCTCTATTTAGGATCCTAGGGGAATGGCTGGTATAGGTCTTGGGGTGGGCCATTATTTGGAATTGGAGGCCGCATTGGCATGGTGGAAGGAGGTGGACTAATTGGCCTTTGGGGGTCGCTTTTGGTGGAATATAGACTGCCTGGGAGTCCAGTGAAGACTCCTTCTCTGAAGTACAGGCAGAATGGGTATCTGTTGGGAGGGCTTTGATTGTGCCTCCCTGCCTGGCAAAAGGGGGTTGGACTTTGGGGGGGGGGGCTTTGATAAGAAAAGAGGGAATTGACCCTATCAAGGAAGGACTTTGCAAGACCTGGTTCTGCACTGCGGGGCATTCTTAGGGGTCGCTCATTCGTAAGGCCGCCCTATGTCCAAGCTGACAGAGTTGGTGATCCCTTGCTATCCCTTGCAGGCCCGGATTACCCATAAGACCACCCTAGGCCATGGCCTAGGGCGGCAGCTTTGGGGGGGGCAGCAGATCCAGACCCCCCAAAATTGAAATAATAATAATAATAAAATTTTAGTCCGGACTTCGGGCGCTTGCTTCTGCGCCTGCGCCCTGAGAAGGAGCGAGGGAGAAGGAGCTGTGGGAAGTTCCGCCACCCCTAGGGCGTCTGACGTGGCTTCCCCCTCCGCCTCCTTGCTCGCGCTGGCGGGCGCCGCTCCTTCCTTCAGTGAAGGGAGGAGGGGCGCCCGTGCGAGTGAGGCGGCGGGGGAAGCCACGTCAGGCGCCCTAGGGGCAGGACTTCCCCCGGCTCCTTCTCCCTCATGCCGGCTCCACCCCCCGCAAGAGGCCCCACCCCCGGGGGCAGCATTTAGAGAGTGTGGCCTAGGGCGCCACAAACCATTAATCCGGGCCTGATCCCTTGAAGGCAAGAGAGTGTGACTTGACCAAAGTAACCCAGTAGGTCTCCATGAGTGGGCATGGATTTGAACCCAGGCCTCCAGTCATAGTCCGGCATGTCGAAGGGCTACGACTGGAAACCTGGGTTCGAATCCATGCCTACCTATGGAAACATTAGGGAGAACTTCCTAACTGTATGAGAAAGCTGTTCAGAAGTGGAACTCTCTGCCCCCGAATGTTATGGAAGCTCCTTCTTTGGAGGCTTTGAAGCAGAGGCTGGATGGCCATCTGTCAGGGGTGCTTTGAATGCAATTTTCCTGCTTCTTGCTAGAATGAGGTTGGAACGGATGGCACATGAGGCCTCTGCCAACTCTAGGATTCTATGAAGTCTGGATAGGCGTGTGATTTATACTTTTCACCTTCCTCAATCACGCCCTCCCTAAATAAGCTGTGTACCAGACTGATTGTCCAAGAAGCAAGATATAAAAATAAACCCATACATTGCAGAGTCCTTATCAGTAGTCAGCAGAGTTTTTCTGCATAGCCTGACCTTGTGCTGCTCACTGTTTAAGAAAACTCTTTTCATCCAAACTCACAGTGAAGACTTTTAATCTTGACAAGTTGCTTTAGGTACAGCTTATATACACACACATCAGGATCCTCTGATTTTCTGTCAGTCAGTGTCATATGCAGAGATATGCTCACAATGCAGATATCAGCAACAGATGTACGGCGAGAAGCAAGAAAATCATGGCAAAAGAGAGAGAACATGGAGAGGCTCCATTCCCTCGACAAAAACAAGACCAGGAACGGATTGCGGCACAATAGTTTCGGACCTGAAATTGGTGCTAACCTGGATTAATTCTACAGTGTAGATGCATTTCAGGTAGTAGGGGACTCTGGAGATACTTCCTGCCCTTTTTTATACCCATTGCTTGCTTGTCATCAGCCAGGGACAAAAATGAATGATGCAACTCTGGTCATGCCGGTCACATGGTCATGACTCAGCTTCTTTTGCCTGTCCATCCAGTTCCACATCATCACCTGTCGTGATCCAGACCCCCTTAAGAAGCCAGACACAGTAAAGTTAACAGAGTTTATTTGAAAGAGTCCCAAACTTCCTCACTGTGACTCAAACAAGCCTAGAGGAACAGCAAAGTGGTAAGAAAATTAAACAGAAACTAATCGCCCGGTTCTGACTTCTTCACAACAGAAATTAGGCTGAGAGAGAGTGCACAGCCAGTCCAGGTTCCCAACCAGCCAGGCGGAATGCAAACGACGTAGAAGCGTCAAACAATCCAATAATCAAGCCAGGGAAAAAGCAGACGGAGTTGAAGTGCCAAACGGTCCTTTAGTCAATCCAGAAAGAATGCAGATGGAGTAGAAGAGTCTAAAGGGTCCTTTAGTCCAGCCAGGAGGAATGCAAAATAAGCAGCGAAGTCAGGTCACTCCAGAATCCCAACACAAAGGAGCAGCAGAATCTAGCACAGAAGGGATTTAAGGTGGAGCAGCCGAAGGCAGGAAACAAAGATACGGAAACCCACAAAATGCAATCCCAAAGTCCAGAATTCCACAGCCAGTCAAATGGTCAGTCCAGCAGCGATCCAGAACAGGAGGCAACAGCAAGAACAATGCCTTGCCAGCTGTAACCAATGGTTAATTGCACACCCCCTTTATTCAGTCCTCCTCGGGGCTTAATTGCGCCAATGCTCCTTCCTCATCTCTTTCAGCTGTCAGCATCCCTGTCCATGCTGCCCTTTGTCTCTTGTGCCAGGCATTACATCTCCTGTGGCGACTTAACTCTCCCCAGAAGTTCCCATGAGTCCCATTTCCATTCCCCAGCTCCCGTGAACCCCACAAACGAATAACTGCTGGTGGGTTCCAAACAGATATCCCATATCTGTTGCACATCAGTCCAATTCATCTCACTAGACTCTCCTTCAGTTCTCTGCTCCTCATCCCGACTCCCATCATCCTCTGAAAAGCCCAGAAACGTTTCATCCCCAGAAGAATCGCTAAGTAGTTGCCTTAATCTCTTCCTTTCTTGCTCCTTATCTGACTCTTGCTCACAAGTAGACCATTTTGTGTTTCTAACTACAGACTCCTCTCTCTCAGCCTCAGGCTCAACTACAACATCACCAACCTAGCCCTTCAGCAGGTATGTGACCACATGTCCATTAGAACTGAATTTTCCAACAGTATTACACAATAGGGTTACATCCAATGCATACCTGTCTAACTGTGCATTACCTACCTAACATCCCTTGAGCTCAACTACATGAGCTCAAGGGATGCAGGAAAATACACTGAAATGAGAGGGAACCAACAAGGATACGAGTGGTTGTCCAAATAAGTGAAGGAAAAATACAAAAAAAGGAAGTATTCTCAGATCAAACTCGCCGCTTCTTTACGTAACAAGCAAACTCTAAGCTAGATGCGAGGAAGCTGCGAAACCGTGGGCTCGAAGGCAAGCTGTTGTCGATGCAAATGGCGATATTATAAAAAGGAATATTTGTGAAGGGATGAGGAGGAGCCCCGTTAGAAAACTCCCCAGCAAATGTCCACAAGCGTGACCCACAAAAGCCCTGAGCACAAGGAGAGCGCATGTACTGGATCGTGTTATGACGGCAGCAGTATCGATGACAGTAAGGCCAAAGGACAGACACTTGAGAAATTGCAGAAGGATTGTTTATGGCCAGAGAGAAACAAAAATAGTCATTTGATTGGTGGCCGGGCAGTTTTTAAGGACATGGCTAAATGTATATCTGACTGCTGTGGTATCTGCCAAACACAATAATAATTACCCAGAATCTGGAGTATTAGTATTTTTAGGGAATCAATGTTACCGCAAATGAGTAAAACGCAAACTCACGCTGTGCCCACACTTCAGATTTAATGCGGTTTGGCACCACCTGAACAGCAGTGAACCAATGCTATGGGAAGCTGAGATTTGTAGTTTGCCACTCTCTCACAGAGGAGGCTCAAGCCCTTGTAAAACTACAAATCTCATTGTTCCATAGCATTGAGCCGGGGCAGTTAAAACAGGGTCAAATTGCATTCATGCTATGAGGGTTGAATGAAAAGTAATGCCTCCACCTTCGTAACTCCCAAACAGATGGTAGTACTGGTATGCGGCAGGTACTGGCTTGTTCAGTAGACGCTGCTCTACAGTTCCGTTTTGGCAGAAAGCCTTAGCATTGAATGGTTGTGTTTATTTATTTATTTATCTATCATGTCAGGAGCGAAGCAAACAGTTGTATTGCATTAAAAACAAACAAACAAACAAAACACAAGTTTGCAGACTTGCTATTCTATTAAATGTCCTGTGACCAGTAGCTGGCTACTTGGAGTTGGTCTAAGAAGGTCCACAATTCAAAGTGCTGGTTTTAACCTACAAAACCCTATACGGTTCTGGCCCAGTTTACCTGTCCGAACGTATTCTCCCCTATGAACCATCAAGGCTATTAAGATCTTCTGGTGGGGCCCTGCTCTCAGTCACACCACTTTCGCAATCGCGTCTGGTGGGGACGAGAGACAGGGCCTTCTCTGTGGTGACCCCTCGGCTATGGAATTCTCTCCCGATTGAGATCAGATCTGCCCCCTTCCTCCTGTCCTTTAGGAGGCTAGTGAAATCCTGGCTGTGGAAGGAAGCATTCTCAGAATAATGGCTGAGGCTGGCCACAGAAAAAAAGTTATTGACCACACATACAGACTGAGTTGGGCATGATTTTATTTTGGCGATTTGGCTTATTTGTAATTTTATTCTATATGTATTTTAATCTTTTGTTGTTGTATAACAGGGCTGTCCAACTTCTACCTGCCCAGGGGCCTGAATTCCGGTCACTGATGACCCGGGGGGCCGTAGGGTCTGCCCCGGCTCCGCCCCAGCTCCGCCCCCGGCTTACTACTCATAAGAGGCATGCATACAGTCAAATATAATCTTTTACTGAGATAAAATGCAGGGTGGGCATTCAAAAGTGGCATCCATACAGTCAAATATAATCTTTTACTAACATTAAATGCAGGGTGGGAATTCAAATACACAATTACATAATAATAACATAAAGGTTAGCCTACCTTCCCAAACGCGTGGGATCCAGGAGCAGCCGGACCACGAGCAGAGGCAACGACCGACCGAGGCAGCAGCCGGGAAGGTACAAATCACGTCTGCGTGGGCCGCAGAGATTAAGTAGCCGAGATTTCGGCAACAGGAGTATTGCGAAACTTCAGAAGCCACACGGGATTTCGCCCTCAACGCAGGTGAGATTTCGCGTTGAGAGCGAAATCCCATGTGGCTTCCATAGTCTCACAAGTGGGTAATTTTTTAAAATATTTTAATTTAATTTATTTTTTATTTTTTGTTTTATTAAAAAGCTTAGGGGGGCATAGGGAAGGGGCTGGGGGGCCGTATACGGGCCCCCGGGCCGCCAGTTGGGCAGCCCTGTTGTATAATGTTTTCAGATTGTATTATTGCATTGAATCCTTGCTGTGAGCTGGACTGAGTGTAGACAAGATCGGGATATAAAAGCTTTAAATAATAATAATAATTTAAACATTCAATTAACATGCCGCTAAAAACAAGGTCCAACCAGATAAATCCAATGTCGTAATGTCGTCATGTTCGAAGTTTCCTTTCCAGGCAGCTATTTTCCTCTAGTGTCAATGCCTGAAACTCTTTGCTAGTCCAAACGGCGGCACAACCAGGGGTTCAGATAAGCAATGGAGGAGATGAAAGTGGGGGGAAGGTCCAAAAGGAGGGCTGGATGACCAGCAAGGAGGAGAAGGGGAAAGCACCGGCTGAAAAGTGAGACCTCAGCAAGTAGGGGGAGAGAGAAGGGGAAGACAGGCTGCTGAAAAATCTGGTGATATTATTATTTTATTGATTTCAAATATTTATACCCCGCCCTTCTCTAACCCCGAAGGGGGACTCAGGGCGGCTTACAACCAGCAGCGATTTGATGCCCCACATATACAATCAATTTTTAAAAAAACAGTTACATAATAAATAATACATTATTCAGATTAAAAAAACAAGTACAAATAGTCCAAGTTCTACAATCACAACTTAATCCGAAGCCAGCCCTCAGTCCGTTTTCCACAGCATTTTATTATCCGCCTGCTATCCGAATGCCTGGTCCCATAACCACGTCTTCAACTTTTTCTTAAAGGAAAGGAGGGAAGAGGTTGACCTAATTTCGCTGGGGAGCGAGTTCTGCAGGCAAGGGGACAGCACCGAGAAGGCCCTGTCCTTCGTCCCCATCAAACGTATTTGCGACAAAGGTGGGATTGAGAACAGGGCCTCCCCAGAAGATCATAAATTTCGACATGGGACATAAGGGAAGGTACGTTCGGACAAGTACACTGGGCCAGAACCCTTAAGGGCAGTGTTTCTCAACCTTCCCAATGCCGCGACCCCTTAATACAGTTCCTCATGTTGTGGTGACCCCCAACCATAAAATCATTTTCGTTGCTACTTCATAACTGTAATTTTGCTACTGTTATGAATCATCATGTAAAATATCGGATGTATTTCCATTCACTGGACCACATTTGGCACAAATACCTGATACACCCAAGTTTGAATACTGGTGGGGTTGTGGGGGGTGATTTTGTCATTTGGGAGGTGTAGTTGCTGGGATGTATAGTTCACCTACAATCAAAGAGCATTCCGAACTCCACCAACAATGGAATTGAACCAAACTTGGCACACAGAACTCCCATCACCAACAGTAAAAACTGTATGGGTTTGGTGGGCATGGACCTTGAGTTTTGGAGTTGTAGTTCACCTACATCCAGAAAGCATTATGGACTCAAACAATGGTGGATCTGGGCCAAACTTGGCACGAATAGTCAAGATGCCCAAAGGTGAACCCTGGTGGAGTTTGGGGAAAATAGACTTTGACATTTGGGAGTTGTGATTGCTGGGATTTATAGTTCACCTACAATCATGGAGCATTCTGAACCCCACTGACGACAAAATTTTGCCAAACTTCCCATACAGAACCCCCATGACCAACAGAAAATAATGTGTTTTCTGATGGTCTTTGGCGACCCCCCTGACACCCCCTCACGACCCCCATAGGGGTCCCGACCCCCAGGTTGAGAAACACTGGTATAGGGCTTTATAGGTCAAAACCAGCACTTTGAATTGTGCTTGGAACTGGACAGGCAGCCAGTGGAGCTGACACAACAGGGGGGTGGTATGCTCCCCGGCTGCCACCTATTGGACTAGCTGAAGTTTCCGAACAGTCTTCAAAGGCAGCCCCACATAGAGTGTGTTGCAGTAATCTATTCGGGATGTAACAAGAGCATGGACCACTGTGGCCAGATCAGACTTGCCAAGGTATGGGCGCAGCTGGCGCACAAACTTTATTTGTGCAAAAGCTCTCCCGGCCGCCGCCGAGATCTGAGAGAACAAAAGGAAGGGAAAAGTTTACTAAACTTTGCACCTGCTCAAAAAGGTTTCTGAGTATAAAAGGGTCAAGTTGTATCTCAGCCTCGGGGCACTTTTTTCTTTCTTTCTTTGCGGGTCACTCTCGGTTTTGTACCGACCAGTAATAAAGCCGTAGTTGGATCTGCTGTCCCTAGTGTCTAATTGGAAGAAGAAGAGGCTCTAGAGACCCAACGCAAGGCCTGTGTTTCCCAGGGAGGGAGAAGCCGAAGAAGCCCAGGAGGCTGACGGATGCCTTCTGACATTGGAGGTTGGGGGTCACCGTCAAGGGCCGCAAGGGCAACCTTCGCCAGGGGTTGTGGCACGACCCCAATGATGGGCTCTCTCAGGGGGGTCCCCTTGTAGCAATAGCCTTCCCCCATTGGCAGGCAAGGAGAAGACCCACTCGGACGGACGAAAGGGGCCTTTGCACTGTGAGATTAATGTCGTTTGACTCCAGGAGTTCAATGCTGTTAGGATCAGGAGAGTTGGAGTTTGGCAAGTTCTGTAGCCTTCTCTGCAGAAGAGTGCTCGCCAAACTACAAATCCCATGGTTCCAAGATGCATGGTTCCAACAGCATAGCTCTTCATGGAATCATAGAGGGACCCCAAAAGGCAGTCTAGTCTAAACCCCAAATGACATCACAGGTTAGAGAGCTATCTTATTTGTTGTGTCAGAAGTGAATCGAGGGTACAATAGTAAAGTATTTTAAAACACAAACAACGTTTTAAGACCTCACAACATCTGGGGGTGCTTGCCCAGATGCAGGCAAAACGTCAGGAGAGAATGCTACTAGAACATGGCCATATAGCCGGGGGGAAAAAAACACAACAACCCAAAGTTTTAAGAACTTGGCATGATACAGTTATAATGTATATAAAAACAAAAACAAAGTTAAAAACTTGGCATTATGCTAAATGTCCTTTGACCAGAAGCTGGCCACTTGGAGTGCCTCTGGTGTGGCTGTGAGAAGGCCCTCCACTGTGCATGTGGCAGGGCTCAGGCTGCATTGTAGTCAGTAGTCTGTGGTTTGCTCTTCTCCGCATTTGCATGTCGTGGACTCCACTTTGTGGCCCCATTTCTTCAGGTTGGCGCTGCATCTTCAGGTGCCAGAGCGCAGCCTTTTTGGCGCCTTCCGAATCGCCCCATCTTCTGTGTGCCCAGGAGGGAGTCTCTCATCTGGTCTCAGCCACTCATTAAGGCTCAGGCTTTTTGCCTGCCACTTTTGGACTCTCGCTTGCTGAGGTGTTCCTGCGAGTTTCTCTGTAGACCTTAGGAAGTTATTTCTTGATTCAAGGCATTGCCGTGCTGGCTGAACAGGGGCTGGGCCAGAGATGTCACTGCCTTGGTCCTTTCATTGGCTGCTACTTCCCAGCGGATGTCAGGTAGTTCAATACTGGCTAAACAGTGTAATTTCTCCAGTGGTGTGGGGCATAGACATCCTGTAATAATGCACATGTCTCCCTAAGAGCCACATCCACTATTTTAGCGTGGTGAGATGTGTTCCACACTGGGCGTGCATACTCAGCAGCAGAGTAGCCAAGCACAAGTGCAGATGTCTTCATTGTGTCTGGTTGTGATGCCCAGGTTGTGCCAGTCAGCTTTTGTATGATACTGTTGTAGTGTCCACTTTTTGCTTGATATTCAGGCAATGCTTCTTGTAGGTCAGGGCTGCAATGCTCCAGTGGGATTTAATGCGGTTTGGCACCACCTGGGTCTCAATGTGTTTGTCTATTCTTAAGATGGAAAACACATGTCTGTGTTTTAGATGGACGAGGAATCAGCTATTTTTCCCTGTAATAGGCAGTAAGAGCACCTAGGAAAAATATGACACCAAAATGGAGGCGATTTGTTGACCTGCGGATACGGGGGCCCGATTGGTTTCCGTATCCGTGGCCCAAGGAATGCAGTTTCGACCTCCCCAGGACACTGTAAGAGAATCCTGGGCGAGCCAGCAGTGATCTGCGGCTCGGGAAAGGAAAGTTCATGCTTGGAGAGAGTTGTCAAGGGAAGAAAGCAAAGTAAAGAAAGATTGCTTGTTGAAGCTGCTGCTGTAGCCACACTCCCATTGATGTTGGTCCAATAGGGCATCCAGGAACTGCGGAACTCCCTGCTGCAGGTCAGATCAGCATGAACGCAGGGGGCTTTCCATTGTGCGCTATCACCCAGAGCTGCATTGTAATATTTGAAAGGATGTTGTCTTGAGGATAAGTCTGCCAGGTTTGGGTTGGACTGCATGGCCTTTGGGGATTCCTTCCAACTTTAGTGGAATATGAACAGTCTTGGAATCTGTTGGAGTCTCCATCTCCAGAGGTTTTAAAGCAAAGACCGGGTGGCCATCTGGCAGGAGGGCTTGGATCGTGTCATTGCAGGTGGGGGTTTGAGCGGATGGCCTCGAGGGATCCCTTCCAGCTCTAGGACTCCATGGTTTGATGAAGCCTGGGTCTCTGAAGATTTTCCTCTGGACACAGAACCCCCATCCGTGCCATGCTGAATTGGGCAGCCCTGGTGTTGTCTGGTGACCCCGGGTGACACCAATGAGCCTCGGGCGGCTCTCCCCTTTTAATGGCCTGGCATTGTGGTGCCGGCTCCCTGGGCTCCCATCCATCACCATAAAACCAATCCTCCCTTCCCTCCCCAGCTGTGAAGATGACCCCGGCCCCCCCTTTCTGACCAGGACCCTCCTCCCTGGCGCTGCGCCCCGTTAATGATTGATCAGGGCTGAGGAACCCCATAAGAAACCAAGGATTTGCATAGCATCCAGTGCAAGGGATGTGTGCCCATAGGTACCTGGGCGTCTTGCAAAGTTGCAGCGGACCATTGTTATGATTCTGCAGAGGGAAAGCAACGATATCTATCTACTAAAGGCATAGAATCATAGAGTTGGAAGAGACCACAAGAGGCCAAACAGAAAGGCACAATCCAAACCCTCCCAACATATGGCCGTCTGGTCTTGTTGAAAAACCTCCCGATGCAGAGACACCGCTGGATTCCCAAAAAGCAGCAGTTCTGAGTCTCTGTGTGAAGATAAAAAATCAGGGTCTATATAAACACAATGATGTGTTGTTGAAGGCTTTCATGGCTGGGATAACTGAGCTGCTGTGACTTTCCCGAGCTGCCTGATCATGCTCCAGCAGCATCCTCTCCTGACGTTTTGCCTAAATCTGATATCGGAGGTGACACCCCCCCCCTTTTCTTGGGCTCTGTAGAACAGTGTTTCTCAACCTGGGGGTCGGGACCCCTGGGGGGGTCGTGAGGGGGTGTCAGAGGGGTCGCCAAAGATCACCAGAAACCACAGTATTTTTTGTTGGTCATGGGGGTTCTGTGTGAGAAATTTGGCCCAATTTTATCATTGGTGGGGTTCAGAATGCTCTTTGATTGTAGATGAACTATAAATCCCAGCAACGACAACTCCCAAATATCAAGTCTCTTTTCCCAAACTCTACCAGTGTTCATATTTGGGCATATTGAATATTCTTGCCAAGTTTGGTCTAAGTCCATGATTGTTTGAGTCCACAGTGGTCTCTGGATGTAGGTGAACTACAACCCACAAAACTCAAGGTCAATGCCCACCAAACGCTTCCAGTATTTTCTGTTGGTCATGGGAGTTCTGTGTCAATTCCATCATTGGTTGCATTCAGAATGCTCTTTGATTGTAGGTGAACTATAAATCCCTGCAACTACAACTCCCAAAGGACAAAATCAATACCCCACCCCCACCCCCACAGACACACACCCACACACACCAACCCCACCAGTATTCAAATGTGGGCATATCGGGTATTTGTGGCAAATTTGGTCTAGTGAGTGAAAATACATCTGGCATATCGGATATTTACATTACGATTCAGAACAGTGGCAAAATTACAGTTATGAAGTAGTAACAAAATAATTTTATGGTTAGGGGTCACCACAACAGGAGGAATTTTATTAAGGGGTCACCACATAAGGAAGATTGAGAACCACTGCTGTAGAAGATAGTTAAAAACCAAGGAATTCATAGTTTTCCCAAGAACACCAGGCTGGAAGTGATCCCCTATCTCTCCCCACGTGGGAACCCAAGGCTCTTCCCATGGCCCCATGGTCCCACATGACAATGCCCCTGTAACCCACACTTTATGAATACGCCCATTTATTTTCCTTTTGCATTACTCTTATGGACTTTTGCTCATTCCCAAAGACTTTTTCCTTTCTTTCTAGGACCCCTTGGGCTATCTTTTATTAATCTAATAAACTGTGTATCTTTCTGGTGGGTAGGCAGGGGTGATCAGGACGGTATATTTTACCCATAAACCCCAATATATCTCCCCTCATGTTGTCCCCATGTATGTAATTTTAAAAATATGAAAGTGCCACTGTTTACCTTTAGCCAGCTCATTGGGCAAGGCTTGTCAGCTGCATTCCTGAAGCCTTGATTCAATCACCCATTCACAAGCCTCATTTGCACGACAATAGTAGGAGCCAGCTCTTTCCAAAAGGGTCTTTCCCCCTTGGGCCAAACCTGGTTCCTGCTAATCAATAGACAAAGGCTTCTGAGTTTCGTCTACCTTGTGCCATTGATTAATAGGCAAAACTATTTCTATATTTCATAAACGGTCATCTCTATCAGCCTCGGAAACTGGTACATGGCTACAGCTTCTTCATTTTTTTACCATCCAAAGAACTTGAGACCCTGCAGCAATATATTAATCTGTGTCTATCAAACAGAGAAAAACACAGATGAGGACATTTGATCATCAACCAAAAGACAATGGAATGGCTCAGCCTGGGAACAGGAGGGTTCTTGCTGAACACTTGGCCACTTGGTCTACATATTTAATCCCATCAAAATGTTTTTCTGCCTTCATTGTTCTACTCACCGCACGCCTCTTCGCGCTCATTGGCTGGAAACTGGTCTGAACCCCCATTGGCTAAGATGCAGCCAGCCAGCAAGATTCCATCCATTCAATGCGAAGCTGGTCTGGGGGCAGGAAGTGGGAAATTTGAATCTGTAACCCTATAAAAAAACATATTTTTCCAATGTAACCTTTATGTCAGCATTGACGAATGATTGCGGCTGTCATCCTTTCCAGCTGGTCTGAATAAACACCTCGGTGGTACTCCTTCAACTTAGTGAGCTTTTTATTGGGAAATTCTAGGAAAAATTGGGATCGGGCTTCTTTTCTCACCAGGGTTAATATGGATCCTCTTTGGTGGGTCTAGCTGGTCTGCCTTCATGGCAAGATCCCCCAAATTCTGTTCGTTAATAAATCTGTGGTTAATTGCTGGGACTCGGAGCTGTTAGGCTCAAAAGATAACCCTCACTTGGTGCGATTCCACCATAAAGATAGCAGAGTGCTAGAAGCAGACTGTGGATTATTCCTGATATTTGGACTTTGGGTTTTTCATATTTCTTCAATAAGGTGCTTTGCTGCTTTACCTTGGACATGAGTGTGTGTTAAGTATAGAGGTGGTCTCCAGCCCTTGAATGCAACACTCTGGCTCCTAGGTACCTTTCCCACAGACTGTTTCCAAGCCGGGTGTGACTCGTCCTACACCTCTGGGTCCAAGGGAGTTGGGAGCTGATAATGGCTTTATGTTCAGGCACATGGGCACATGCATGCATTTACATTGGGGGCTTCCAGGAAAAGACAGTCAGCTGGACTCTGACTAAGCGGGGAGGGGGCGCATGAGGGTAGGTGGCGGGGGAGCCGAGTGTGTCAGCAAGTAAATTTGGGTTCCTTTGGCAATGAATTATTCCTAGTTATATAAGTGAGCTTCTTCTTAGTCACTGGATTCAAAAGAGAGTGAGAAGGCTCCCAGGAGATAGATCCCACAGAGAGGCCACTAAAAAGTCCGATGAAAGTCATCCAGGGAAGGGCCCTGGGCAGGAAGAATGGCATCGCTCTGGCCCTGACTTTCCAGGAGGCTCTGCGGGGAGAAAGCCTGAGGCTGAAAAGCCTATTAGCACAAGGGCCAATTGGGCAGGGCCCTTCATTAATATCCTGCATGTTGAGATTTTCAGCAAGGACCGCGGATAAGGAGTGCCATGCCTTCCCTTAAACCAGATCAGCCCAGACTGAGAACAAGCACTCTGGGTTGAAGTCAAAACTGCAGAGATTCATTATGATTTGGTCTAATAGGATGCAAGTACAAGCAATACGCTTCAAAGGGTTCAAATAAATCATGTACCTACTCTGCCAGCTATTCAGACTTCCCGCTCTCTTCCCTGTTTGGCTGAGAATCAGGGTTCTGCCCTGGACATGGGACCGAGACCGTCCTGGTGGCCATCTCGGACGATATCCGCTGCCAACTAGACAAGGGAGGCTCAGTAGTTCTGGTATTGCTGGACCTTACCGCCGCATTCGACACGGTGGACCATGATCTGCTGATACGACAACTTGCCGCCATAGGGATACAAGGAACAGCTTTAGCTTGGCTTAGCTCCTTCCTGCGCGGACGTAGTCAGCGAGTTGAATGGCTAGGCCAAACATCTAGGAAATCTCTCCTCGAGTGCGGAGTGCCCCAAGGCGCCATATTATCACCAACGTTGTTTAACATCTATGTTCGGCCGTTGGCTGGTATCGCCCGGAGCTTCGGCCTAGGGTGCTACCAATATGCCGATGACACCCAGCTCCTACTGAACTGGAGCCTGGCGCAACTCGGTGCCCGAAAAACTTCACTCGAGGCCTAGAAGCAGTGACAAAATGGCTCGCGCCCACAAACTTAAAATAAATCCATCAAAGACGGAGATCTTATGGCCGGGCCGCCCAGAACCACCTTTTCGCTGCCCCCTTTGATGGGGAACCGCTGATTCCGTCCCCCTCAGTAAAAAGCCTTGGTGTTATCCTGGACTCCAAATTGTCGATGGAGGCCCAGGTTGCCTCCACGAGCAAAAGGGCCTTCTTCCACCTGCGCCAAGCGAGACAATTGGCGCCCTATCTTCCGACGGAAGCGCTAGCTACAGTAATCCATGCCACGGTTACATCAAGGCTGGATTACTGTAACGCTTTGTATGTTGGTCTACCCCGGTCACTAACCCGCAGGCTCCAGACTGTGTAGAACGCGGCCGCCAGGCTTCTCACAGGAACACCTCACAGGAACATCGATGAGATGCCACATTACACCATCTCTGCAGCGCCTGCACTGGCTGCCCGTTGAGTTTAGAGCCTTACACAAGACCTTGACCTTGGCTTTCAAAGCCCTACGGGGCCGGGGCCCAACATACCTAAAAGACCGCTTGTTGATGCCTGCTTACTCAAGGACCCCGCGGCCAGCAAACAAGAACCTTCTTCACGTACCAGGCATGAAAGAGGCCCACCTGGAGACCACGAGACGGAGATCGTTCTCCGTTGTGGCCCCCGTTCTTTGGAACTCGATGCCACCGGACCAGAGAGCCTCCTCGACCTTGCCCCAGTTCCTGACCGCTCTGAAGACCTGGCTATTTAGGAAAGCCCATGGTTAATGCAGAACCAGGAACTCAAATACCAAGCCTGGCCCCTGCATTTAACCACTGAATATTTTAATCTAGTTTTAAATACTCTATTTTAATTGTGGAATTTGTTGTGTAAGTCGCCCGGAGCACTAACGTGGAGGGCGACTCAGAAATAATAAAGTCAGTCAGAGAAGAGAGGAAGGCTAGGATTCGTGCCGGTAAGAGATTCCCATGGCAGGAAGGAAGACAGGTGGTAGAAAGTTAGCTTGAAGAACCAATATGCTGCAGGGATGCTCCCTGGGAAGGTGCAACCTTGGAGGAAATAGTGATGTGGATATGCTGATGAATCTTTGATTAACTCAAGTGTTCATTTGCATGTGAGACAAAGGGTGCAAGACTCAAAAGACAAAAATGGTAATTCCAGACAATCAAGGGTTTGGCTGCCCATTCAGAAGGTTAACAAATCCATGTTTGCTGTTTAATCATGTTTAATCCACTCATCATTTCAACCCCGTTCATTGTTTTCCGTTTGGACCGCCTCCTCCACTCTCATTGGTCGAGAGCCTGAAGCGGAGCTGGCTTCCTGACTGGCTGAGGTGCAGCAAAGCCGGCCGCGCCTCCCAGCCAGCTGATGACTCCAACCAGTCAGCGTGAAGCCAGCAAAGGGGGCGGGGAGTTTGAACTTTGACAGGTGTGTTTTTCTATAAGAATGTAATGTTTTGCATTGTACGGTATATCAGCTTTGGGCAAATGATTGCAGCTTGATATCCACTCCAGCTGGAATGAAATAAACAACTCGGTGGCATTTCTTCAACTTGGTGAGATCTTTATTTGGAAAATTCAGGGAAAATGGGATTGGCTGCTTCCTATCTCGCCAGGGCCATATCGGATCCTCTTTGGTGGGTCTGATTGGTCTGCCTTCACGGCTAGACCCCCAATTCTTGCTCGATATCACCAGGTCACAATTGAACCAAGGGTTCAAATTGTACCAAACTATATTCTATCTTAACGTCAGGAAGAACTTCCTGACCATCAGAGCTGTTTGACAGGGGAATCTGCTGCTTTCTCTCTTTTTCCAGATCTTGTTAAGCAGGGGCTGGATGGCTGTCTGCGAGAAGGGCTTGGGTTGCATCTTCTTGCCTGGCAGAAGGAGGGTGGTCTGGATAGCTTTTGAGGGTCCCTTTTGATGCTGTGATGCTCCTTCTGGTAACTTGAAGCACCTGTTTTCTCCTGGCCAAGTCAGAGCTGGCTGAGTAAGAAGCTGGTGGTGCGTGTGTGCCACCATCTCTTTCTTCTTTTGGCTCACGCCTTCTTGCCAGAATTAATAAATTCAGAGTGGCCCCCGATCGTGAAACATCCTCTTCAAGGTGACGCCTGTCACAGCAATGGTGCATGAGAAGGCGACCTCGGGAGGATGAGTCTTTCCCTCTCTGCTGGGCAAAGGAGTCTGCGTGGGAGGAGCAGCACACCAACACACAAGTCATAGAAGGGTCCAGATTCGGGAAGCGGGGAGCAGAAAAGTCGAGGGGATTATTTCCCCACAATTGGGATGGATGGCTTCTCAGGCAAGGGCAGGGGTGTTTATGTGCAAGTTTCTTTAGTTTTAGTTCAAACCTTAGCACTGAGATCTATCGCTCCCCTCAAAGGAAGTCCTTCCCTCCATGTCAGAATTAGGACGAGAGCTGCGCATGGAAGGGAAGGACAGGGAAAGGAAACCCGGATTCCTTTCTGAAAATGGCGGCGGCGGCTTCGAAATGGCAAATTCACATCTGGGTTGCTTACATTGCTTCAAAGCCACTTCAAAAGTGACTTTAATCCGAATTCATTCTGATTTTACGAGCACAAACGTAAACAGGCCTAGTATTTATATTGTAAAATGCCTGCTCCGACTTCTGTGAGTCTTTGGAGGACGAAGGATACTAAGGTAAACAAAGGGAACAAAATGCAAACAGTGCATCTCACCTGTGATGTTTTGATGCAAAGCTCAGCTGTGCCCGAGAGAGAGAGAGAGAGAGAGAGAGAGAGAGAGAGAGAGAGAGAGAGAGAGAACTCCTCAGCAGCAGCCGCAGCAAGGCAGGCTTGCCATCTTTGCTGCACTAATTGAGCCCTCGGAGCGGGAGAGAGACCGACGGGGTCTTCTGGGAAATGTCAATAAGCAGAAGCAGCCTCCCCGGCGATGAAAGCATCTCTCAGCACTTTCACCTGGAGGCACCTGCTTCTCTTGGCGAAAGGTGACTTTCAGGCCAGTGTGCAAAAGCAAGCCTCTGAATTTCAGAGTGAGATCACAAAAAGGATGCTTTTCTTCTTTTGCAGGAGCTGCAAGGGTAAAAAGACAAGTGCCTGTTTGCCAAAGGTGGGAAACAGAGGCCAGGTGTTGGCTGAGCAGGTGGATGGGGCTCTGGCGGCAGAAGGGTTTGCTTTCTCAGGCCCTGGAAGAGACCTGCCTGGAAGAATATCTGCCTGAAGGAAAGGCAAAGAGGAAACCAGGACTGATTTTAAAGGATCTTAACAGAGCCAGGCCTGGCTAAGGCTTGGATGAGAGACCATCAATAACTCCTTGCAGGCTCTATTACAGAGGAGTACTCCACATCCGGAATATCGTGTCCAATTCTGGGTGCCACAGTTGAAGGGAGTTGTTGACAAGCTGGAATGTGTCCAGAGCAGTCTTTCTCAACCAGTGTGCCGTGGCACACTAGTGTGCCGTGACGGACCTCCTGCTGTGCCACGAGAAAAGCTCTCTGCCCCCTTCCTCCCCCTCCTGCTGAACTCCTGCTGCTTGGGGGGAGGAAGGGCCGGGCAGTGGCGAAGAAAAAGAAGAAGGGACCGGGGCACCGCCTCCTTCGGCCGTTTCCCCAGCCAGCCTCCAATCCGCCATGACTCCCACCATGACTCTTGCCCCTCGCTCGCTGAAGCCGCGTGGAGGAGGAGCCCGCCCACTGAAGCCCGTCCACCGCTCATGCTTCTCCTCTGTAGGAGAGCTGAAGCTGGGGGGAGGAGGTGGGGTATGGCGCGGCTTGTAGGAGAACTGAAGCTGGGGGGGAGGGGGCGGGGCATGGCGCGCCTGGCTCTGCCCCCCCCCCCCGGCTTCGGCACTCCCAGCAGCTGCTCCAGCCTTGAGGGGACAGTGCCAAGCCAGCATTGTGCTGGCTCTGGCACCGCTGGCTTGGCACTGCCCCCTCAAGGCTGGAACAGCTGCTGGGAGAGGTGAAGCCAGGGGTAGGGGGCGGGGCATGGTACAGCCTGGCTCCACCCCCTCCCTGGCTTTGGCACTCCCAGCAGCTGCTCCCAGCAGGCCACCAACCCCCAGCCATTCTTTACTGTGTTAGAGTGTCATTTTGTGTCATTTCGGTTGGTGGTGTGCCCCCAGATTTTTTTAATGTTAAAAGTGTGCCACGGCTCAAAAAAGGTTGGGAAACACTGGTCCAGAGGAAGAGGGCGACTAAAATGATCAAAGGTCTGGAGAACAAGCCCTATGAGGAGTGGCTTAAAGAGCTGGGCATGTTTAGCCTGAAGAAGAGAAGGCTGAGAGGAGACATGATGAAGGCCATGTATAAATATGTGAGGGGATGTCATAGGGAGGAAGAAGCAAGCTTCCTTTCTGCTGCCCTGGAGACCAGGACACAATGGAGCCATGGCTTCAAACTACAAGAAAGGAGATTCCACCTGAACATGAGGAAGAACTTCCTGACTGGGAGAGCCATTCAGCAGTGGAACTCTCTGCCACAGAGTGTGGTAGAGGTGCCTTTTTGGGAGGCTTTCAAACAAAGGCTGGGTGGCCATCTGTTGTGGGTGCTTTGAACGTGCTTGCCCTGCTCCTTGGCAGAAGGGGGTTGGACTGGATGGCCCACGAGGTCTCTTCCAACTCTAGGATTCTATTATTCTATGGAATTAGAGCCCGAATTTAGGGGCCCCAAGAGGTCTCTTTCAATTCTAGGACTCTATGTTTCTATGGAGTTAGCCAAAGGGCTACAGCAGAGGAAGGCAGTATATATATACGCTATCGTACTGATGGCAGCTTGTTCAACTTCAGCCGCCTGAGGACTTGCACTAAAACTCTAAACCAGGGGTCGGAAACCTTTTTGACTCAGAGAGCCATGAAAGCAAAATATTTGGAAATTTATTTCAGTGAGAGCCATATACTGTAATATATAATATATTTTAAGGCTGAATTCAACTAAATGTGAGCATATACAAACTTACGATGAGAAAAGGATTCCCCCGGCAGAATGACGGGACACTTCAGACCTGACTCTGCAAAAGGCATGCTCGGGACTCTGGGAATGAAGAGAAGACGGAAGGAAGGAAGGGGGAAAGAAAGAAAGACAGACAGAGGAAATAAAGGAGGGAGTGGGAGAGTAAGAAAGAAAAGAAGACCAAACTATGGAAAAGGAAGAAAAGAAAAGCATGACAGAGACAAAGAGGGGAAAAGAAAGAAGGGAATGGGAAGGGAGGAAAGGAAAGGGTGGGGGAAAGAAAGGAAAGGGAGTGTGGGAAAAGTAAAATAATGAAGGGAAAAGAAGAAAATAAAGAATGGGAGAGAAAAGTGAAAAGAAAGGAAGGAGAAGGAAAGGAAGACTGGGGGGAGAATAAGGAAGGAAGGAAGGAAGGAAGGAAGGAAGGAAGGAAGGAAGGAAGAAGGAGGGAGGGAGGGAGGGAGGGAGACTGAAGGAAAGAAGGAAGGGGAGAAAGGGAGGGAAAAGGAAGGAAGGAAAGAATGGAAGAGGAAGGAAGGAAGGAAGGAGAAGAATGGAGGAAAGAAGGAAGGGAAGAGAGAGGGAAAAGGAAGGAGAGAAGGAAAGAATGGAAGAGGAAGGAAGGAAGGAAGGAAGGAAGGAGAAGAATGGAGGAAAGAAGGAAGGGAAGAGAGAGGGAAAAGGAAGGAGAGAAGGAAAGAATGGAAGAGGAAGGAAGGAAGGAAGGAGAAGAATGGAGGAAAGAAAAGGGAAGGAAGGGAAAAGAAGAGAGGGAAAGAATGGAAGGAAGGAAGGAAGGAAGGAGAGGGAAGAAGGAAGGAAGGAAGGGAAGGAAGGAGAGAAGGAAAGAATGGAAGGAAGGAAGGAAGGATGGAAGGAAAGAAAGAAAGGAAAGAAGGAAGGGAGAGAGAGAGAGGGAAAAGGAAGGAGAGAAGGAAAGAATGGAAGAGGAAGGAAGGAAGGAAGGAGAAGAATGGAGGAAAGAAGGAAGGGAAGAGAGAGAGGGAAAAGGAAGGAGAGAAGGAAAGAATGGAAGAGGAAGGAAGGAAAGAAGGTAGGGAGAGAGGGAGGGGAAAGAATGAAAGAAAAATAGGGGAAAAGAAAGAAAGGAAGTGAGAGGAGGGCACGGGGCCAAGGCGGACCTTGGTGTCAACGTCGGTGAGGCAGTCCATCCGGAAGGCATCAAAGAGGTAGCAGCTCTTGAGCTGCCTGATGATGAGAGCGATGAGCTGGGCATCCCCTGGGGGCAGCGAGGCTGGGTCCGTGGCGCCAGGGCCAGGCCTGCCTCCGCCGCCTACCACGAGGTCCGTGGCAGAGAACAAAGAGGAAGACGAGGCCGAGGTGGCGCCGCCTGGCTCTGCCATCCCTGGCGAAGAGAGCACAGGGCCACGAGAGCAGCGAGAGATGAGGAAGAGGCGGCGATGGCAGTGTGGAAGTGGCAGTCGCGCCGCATTTGCGACACTCCTCCCCGCTGCATGCTGGGAAACCGAGGCCCGGGCTGCTCTGGAGAGCCAGATGCAATTGTGAAAAGAGCCACATCTGACCTCAGAGCCATAAGTTCCCTACTCCTGTTCTAAACTATCTAGTTCGTGAGCTGTTTTTTGCTGATGCTGCTGCCCTTGTCGCCCATTCAGAAGCAGCCCTGCAGCGCCTCACATCCTGCTTTGCAACAGTTGCAGAGCTGTTTGGGCTGGAAGTCAGCCTGAAGAAAACGGAAGTCCTCTACCAGCCCGCACCACAGGAAGAACACCATCATCCCCACGTCAGCATAGGCACATCTGTGCTTAAGTCCGTTCAGCAGTTCACCTACCTGGGAGATATAAGGACTCCCTGAAACTACATCTCAGGCTCGGCCAGATTGATCACCAACAGTGGTCCTCCCTGGCCTCACATCGGGAGGCATGGAGACGTACTATCCACAATGCTGCGTCCTCTTTCGAGAAGACATGCCAAACATGTCTCGAAGAGAAACGACAATGCAGAAAGAATCAAAATTTGGAAACAACATCACCCAAGGTGACTTTCTGCTGTGCTTTCTGCAACCGGACTTGCCTATCTCGGATTGGCCTTCTTAGTCATCAACGCGCTTGTAGAAAGCATGGGATGAGTCCTTCCTGAATCTGAATCTTCGTTCGCGAAGAAAAGACACTAAAGTATACATCCCCCTTCCCAGTTTCAACTGGATAGAAGGGGATGGGGGAATGATTTGCTCGTGGGCTCCATGGGTGGGAATGGGACACTATGTGGAAGGCTTCCATGAATCCCCAATATGGGAGGGTGCAGAGCTGAAGTCAATTGAGCCGCCTGCAGATGTGGGGGTGTTTTGCACATGACAACATTCCTGCACAAGAGGAATCAACAAGCTGCCCCCACAAGCAGGTGATGATGAAGCATGACTACTTGGGCTGATTATTTCTGATACCTAAATGTTGATGTTTTTTTTTACAGTTGGATATTTCCCCCCCAGAAGTGTGAAGGCACCCAGATTTCTATCTTCAGCAGTAAATGGACCCGGAAGTTGGTGAGGCTTTGCTCAGATGCCACGGTTGTACTTGTTGAACAGAATTGCAAAGGGTGGACATGAATCGGGGCCAAGGTCCAATCCCCTGGATTTCGATATGATTGAGAATGGAAGGGACCCTCAAGGGCCATCTAATCCAGCCTCCTTTTATCATTCATGAATACATGATCCAAGCCCTTTTGACAGATGGCCATCCAGCCTGTTTCAAAACCTTCAGAGGAGACTCCATCACACGCCCGGGTACCAAATTCCACTTCAAACTGCTCTTACTTTCAGTTACTTACTTACTTAGGCGATCCCTTGTTGTCTGAGCAAAAGTGCGGTGTCCTGGCGGTGGATCCGTAGGTAGCTGTGGAGCCCTATTCTTGACCCGCATGTTCTTCCGCAGTGAGGGCATTGGTTTCCAGGCAGAAGGCGGTCCCGGTTGGGGTTGGCTTGATGCACCTTCCTTTGGGCACATTTCTCTCTTCCGCCCTCCATTCATGCCTTTTCCAATTCTACAGCACTGCTGGTCACAGCTGACCTCCATCTAGAGTGCTCAAGGGCCAGGGCTTCCCAGTTTTTTCTCGGTGTCTCTGCCATAGTTTTTAAGGTTGGCTTTGAGCCCATCTTTAAATCTCTTTTCCTGTCCACCAACATTCGTTTTCCGTTCTTGAGTTCAGAGTAGAGCACTGATTCTCAAAGTCGACGGTACCGCCCCCTGGTGGGCGGTGAGGCGATCCAAGGGGGCGGTGGGAGGCTCAGGGGAATTTGGGGGGCAGTGAACCCCCTTTAAGGGGGTGGTGAACGATTGGCTATTTAGAAGGGGTCGCGCGACCCTCTTCTTTGGCCTCACCCCCTTCGCTTTGACCTGCATATTAGATATTTGGATTAGAATTCGTGAGAGTAGCAAAATTATTTATGAAGTAGCAGCAAAAATATGGTTGGGGGTCACCACAACACGAGGAACCTTATTTAGGGGTCACGGCATTAGAAAGGCTGAGAACCACTGCATTAATATATATATATATATATATATATATATATATATATATATCTGTTTAATTGCTATTAAATTATAAAAAATAATATCTAGGGGGGCGGTGAGTAAATTTTTTTCTGGAAAGGGGCCGGTAGGCCAAAAAGGTTTGGGAACCACTGGAGTAGAGGAACTGCTTTGGGAGACGGTGGTCTTTGGGCATCCGGACAACGTGGCCAGTCCAGCGGAGTTGATATATATGATTCACACACACACACGGATATAGTATGCTAGATTTGAAAGGGGCCCCTAAAGAAGGACAATGATACGTTGCATTTTCCAGAGTAGAGAAACCAGACAATCTCCACATCAACACTGACAAAGAAACAGCAAGAAATACTGTTCACCCACAAGCAGAAAGAAATCACATAGATTAGAAACCAACACTTTCTCATTACTTGACTTTCCTGATCACCAGACTGGGCCACAGCAACGCCTGGCAGGGGGCAGCTAGTAAATACTGTATATACTCGAGTATAAACCTAGTTTTCCAGCCCCCTTTTTAGGCTGAAAAAGCTCCCCTCGGCTTATAATCGAGCCAAGGTTATTTATTATTTTACTCTGTTATAAATATTAGTATTATTATTTTATTACTCTATTTATTATTTTTTATTACATTTATTATTTTACTCTATTATTATTACATTTATTACTTTATTATTATTGATATTATTACATTCACATTATTTTACTCTATTATTTTTATAACATTTATTATTTTGCTCCCTTTATTATTATTGAAGGATACGTAAGCACATTTACATTGAAGGAGACTAGAATAATGGTTTAATCAGAGTTGGACAGTCTTAAATTACAGTTTTATGTAAATATTCAAAAACATTTAACCCAGTGATTTTCAACCAGTGTGCCGCGGAACACTAGTGTGCCGTGAGAGATCATCAGGTGTGCCGTGGGAAATTATTTTCGAACTTCATTCATATATAAACTACAAGGCGCAGGCATGTCGCCCGGGGGGGGGGCTAAGGGGGCTTCAGCCCACCCCAAAATTCTCAGGGTGGTCCGCGAAAAGGCCTTACTGGTACATTATTTAAACTGTTATGTTTATTCATATCATGATCTGATCACCATGCTCATTATATCCCACATTAATGGGGTTATTGGGATAACAATACAAACGGTTTGCTCGGGTAGACCCTCTTCCACCCAGTCTCAGCCCCCCCCCCGAACCAGACTCAGCCCCTCCCCCCCGAATCAAAATCCTGGCTACGGCCCTGACAAGGCGCATCTGTCCCTTTAAGAAATGGAACCATAGCACTCTCGCGACACCTAAGAAATGACGCAAGAGTGCTATGGTCGCGCCATCTTGGATTCGCTCAGACGCGGCTAAGTAAACAAAGTTAGAACTAGTGCTGCAGCTCCGCGTCAAGTGACAGTGGCAATTTGGGATCACAGCAAGACAAGCAAGTGAGAGTGATGGAGAAGTTTTTGAGAAGGGAAAATGCAAATGCCGAACAGGGCCCTGGACAAAATTATGACGCAGATGAAGGCCCTAATATGAGTGGTGGACAAAAGAAAAGACGGTGAGCTCGAGGCAATACAGCGAAAGCTATCTTTCATTTGGATTCACTTTCACCGGGGATACGACGGCACCAACTCTGCTGTGCTTGGTGTGTGGTGAGAAGCTGTCCAATAGCGCCATGGTGCCAAGCAAGCTTAAACGCCATCTCCAAACGAAACACCCTTCCGTTCAAAACAAGCCGACGGACTATTTTGTACGCTTATGTACAAACTATGAGAAACAGGCAAATTCTTTGAGAAAAACCACAAAGGTAAACGAGAGAGCCCTCAAAGCTAGCTACCTTGTTGCTGATCTCGTAGCTAAATTTAAAAAGTCCCATACTGTGGCAGAAACATTAATACTGACAGCTTGTAAAGTGAGTGTATAAATACATTTAAAACATATTAACTATATGTATTACTGTGTTAGTGTCATTTTGTGTCATTTTGGTTAATGGTGTGCCCCAGAATTTTGTAAATGTAAAAAATGTGCCGCAGCTCAAAAAAGGTTGAAAATCACTGGTTTAACCTACCGATGCCTCAATTAATGTAATTTTATTGGTATCTATTTTTATTTTGTAATTGACCAGTAGCTTCTGCATTTCCCACCATCGGCTTATGCTCGAGTCAATACATTTTCCCAGTTTTTGTAGTAAAATTAGGTGCCTCGGCTTTTACTTGAGTATATACGGTAAATATAGTGTTCCCTTGCTACTTTCTGATTCACTTATTGTGCACTCACTGTTTTGCGGTTTTCAAAAATATGAATTTAAAATATATATTGTGGTATTTTTGCTGTTTTGCGGGGTTTTGCCGCTGCCACTCTCCGAGGTGCTTTCCTTCCTGTGTCCTCCCTCCCTCCCTCCCTCCAGCCTCGAAGGGCCTTTCCTTCCTTTCCTTCACTTTAAGTTTATAAAGACTTAAAGTAGTACATAACCACTAAAATAATGTATAAATATTAAAATAAATATAGCGTCCCTACATCATTGTTTTTCTCTTATTGCGGGAGGCCCTGGAATGACTGCATCTCCCCCTATGAACCAGATGTTAAGATCGTCTGGGGAGGCCCTGCTCTTGATCCCGCCTGCATCACAAATACGTTTGGCGGGAATGAGAGACCTTGGTGGTGGCCCCTTGGCTGTGGAACGCCCTTCCTAGGGACATTAGATTGGCCCCCTCTCTTTTAACATTCTGGAAAAAAGTCAAGACCTGGCTGTTTGAGCAAGCGTTTGGAAAGGCAGCGTAACAGACATAGGAATATGGCATCATGGGGTGATGAGATCAGACTTCGTTTTTAACTAGGAGATGCCAATGGTTTATGTTTTACTGATTTTTTACTGAGTCAAGGCTCTTCTGGACACTTGGACCAGTTCCTAAACAAAAGATTGAGCTTTCTGTATTCCAAGTAGACTAGAACGTATTTAGTCCTAATCTTTTTTTTAAATATTGGTTTTAAACCACTTCATTGGATGAGTTGCAATAGCAGATTCCCAGGTTAGTTGAGTGTTTACACCTCATTTTATTTTTCTGGTTATCTAATATTTAATGTTTATTTTACTTAAGTGATATTTTATTTACTGTTCGAATGTAGCACAAATCCTATGTAAAATCATACTATGTTTTTTTGACATTAATATTAAAATCTGAAATATATACAGAAAGTTTTTACTTTATGTTACTTTACTTTATGAAGCCGCTGGAGGAGATCATCCGGAGTTTCGGAGTATGGTGTTACCTGTACGCAGGTGACGTCCAGATCTGTCACTCCTTCCCACCTGTCACTAAGGGGGCTGTCCAGACTTTGAACCGGTGCTTGGCTGCGGTGTCGGACTGGATGAGGGCTAGCAAATTGAAACTTAATCCAGACAAGACAGAGGTCCTCCTGGTCAGTCGAAAGGCCGAACAGGGCATAGGGTTACAGCCTGTGCTGGACGGGGTTACACTCCCCCTGAAGACGCAGGTTCGCAGCCTGGGAGTGATCCTGGACTCATCGCTGAGCCTGGAACTCCAGTTTTCGGCGGTGACCAGGGGAGCTTTTGCACAGTTAAGACTCGTGCAACAGCTGCGCCTGTCCCTTGGGAAGTCTGATCTGGCTACGGTTGTCCACGCTCTGGTCACATCCCAAATAGATTATTGCAACGCACTCTACGTGGGGCTGCCTTTGACAGTTCGGAAATTACAACTGGTCCAACGGGCGGCAGCCAGATTACTAACTGGAGCTACATACAGGGAGCATACCACCCCCCTGTTGTGCCAGCTCCACTGGCTGCCTGTCCAATTCCGAACTCAAAGTGCTGGTTTTGACCTTTAAAGCTCTATACCAGGAGTGCTCATTAGGTAGCTCGGGAGCTACTAGTAGATCTTCGGCCCTCTTCCAGGTGATCTTCGGGCCTCACCAGCCAGATGGGGCGCTCCTGCTTTGCATGCACGCTCCTGCTGCTGGCTTCCGCTCTCGCGGTGCTTCTTTCACCTGCGGGGCATTGCAGGAAGAAGGAAGCACGAGGCGGGGCCTCTGGAGAGCGCCCTGCCTCTCTCTCGTCTAGAAGCAGCTGTGCAGCCTCTGTTGCCGGGCGAGACAGGCAGGGGCGGAGCGCTCCCTCTGGATGCCCGCCTCGTGCTTTCTCCTTCCTGCAATGCCCCGCAGGCGGAAGAAGCGCTGCGCGGGCGGAAAACAGCTGCAGGAGCATGTGCGGTGGCAAGAGCGCGCGGCGGCAGGAGCGCGCAGTGGCGGGGGCAGGTAGATCTTTTGGACTTGGTTGCTTTAAGAGTAGCTCGCATGCTGAAAAAGTATGAGCACCCCTGCTCTATACGGTTCTGGCCCAGCTTACTTGTCCGAACGCATCTGCCGCTACGTCCCACCTCGTAATTTAAGATCATCTGGGGAGGCCCTGCTTTCGCTCCCACCAACTTCCCAAACACGGTTGGTGGGGATGAGAGATAGGGCCTTCTCGGTGGTGGCTCCCCGTCTGTGGAATGCACTTCCGAGTGACATACGATCGACCCCATCCCTCCTGGCATTTAGGAAAAAGGTGAAGACGTGGCTGTGGGACCAGGCTTTTGCACATTAGCATAACGCAGCACTGTGGAGTGGAACTGAAATGGCAAGTTGATGGCGATGGCTCAATACTTGTGCCTTGGACAAAACATGGTTTTAACTGGAATATATATATATTATGTGTTAATGTTAATGGTTTTATGCTTAATGTTTATGTTTTTAATGTATTTGTTGTACTGGCATCGAATTGTTGCCTTTTTGTTATGCTGCTCTGAGTCCCCCTTCGGGGGTAGAGAAGGGCGGGGTAAAAATGATGTAAATAAATAAATAAGTAATTGTTTGTATTGGCATCATATCGGTGTCCAACGTAAGGCACTGAATTTTGCCATTATTTTTGTGTAAACCGCTTTGAGTGCCCCCAGAGGCGAGAAAGGTGGTATATAAATACTATAAATCAGTGTTTTTCAACCTTTTTTGAGCCGCAACACATTTTTTACATTTACAAAATCCTGGGGCACACCACCAACCAAAAATGACACAAAATGACACCCTAACACAGTAATACGTATAGTTCAGGGCTGTCCAACTGGCGCCCGGGGGGGGGGGGGTGTATACGGCCCCCCAGCCCCTTCCCTACGCCCCCCTAAGCTTTTTAATGAAAAATTTGAAAAAAAATTAAATTAAAATATTTTTAAAAATTACCCACTTCCAGGTTTCGGAGCAAGTATCGCGAGACTACGGAAGCCACATGGGATTTTGCTCTCAACACGAAATCTCGCCTGCGTTGAGAGCGAAATCCCGTGTGGCTTCCGTAGTCTCGCAATACTCCTGTTGCTGAAATCTCGGCTACTTAATCCCTGCGGCCCACGCAGATGTGATTTGTACCTTCCCGGCTGCTGCCTCGGTCAGTCGTCGCGTCTGCTCGTGGTCCGGCTGCTCCTTGATCCCGCGCGTTTGGGAAGGTAGGCTAACCTTTATGTTATTATTATGTAATTGTGTATTTGAATGCCCACCCTGCATTTAATGTTAGTAAAATATTATATTTGACTGTATGGATGCCCCTTTTGAATGCCCACCCTGCATTTTATCTCAGTAAAAGATTATATTTGACTGTATGTATGCCGTCATACCAGGTCTGTTTAAAATTAAAACTGGCAGATGTGTTGTCCTTTCTACCTGGTGGACTGCAGAGTGCTTGCTGAAAAAGCTAGGTGGTCTGACAACCCTAAAAACACTCCAAAATAAAGTTGAAAATCAAACAGTTTATTCAATAACAAAATCTTTGCAGGACTTGGCACAGCTTAATGGTTGCAAAAAAACCCAGACTGGAAATGCCTTGGGTTGTTGCTCAAAAGATTCCCACTGCTTCCCTTTGGATGGCAGGAAACCCGATATTTCCCACCCTGGTCCTAGGTGTTTGGTTGAAGGAACCACTCCTTCCCCCCTCTAAACCTAAGACCAGTCCAAAGGTGACCTAAAGCTGGGCTGGTAACCAGATGTCTATCCTATACAGCATGCAAAGCCAGTCTCTGCAAGGTACCATAAACTCATCTGGTTCCAGCAGTCCCCCAGCTAATGGTCAAGCAAATAGCAATCAGCAGGTCAGCATGCAGGTTAGCATACAGGTTAGCATGCAGGTTAGCACCCAGGTAAGCACCCAGGTAAGCACCCAGTACTTACGGTGACCCTTTCGGAGCCAATCCTGGATGGCCAAAAACACATCTGAATTCCTTCCCTCTCTGAAAGGAACTGAAACACTTTCTAAAATGGAGGCCAATCCCCAGGAAGAAAAGGGGCGGACACCAACTAAAAAGATACATTTGCAGAGCTTTAGGTGGCAAATTCTGCACCAGGCTGCAACCTTGCTAATAATTAACAGGCAAGGTGTCAGTGTGTCTGGAACAGTCCCAGGAAAGATGCAAAAGGAAAAATGCTGCCTTTTAAAAACCAAACTATGGGGCTATGCATATGAAACGTCTGGAGGACGGAACAGTATGCATGCCTCTTCTGAGTAGTAAGCCGGGGGTGGAGCCGGGGGCGGGGGTGGAGCCGGGGGCGGGGGCAGACCCTACGGCCCCCCAGGTTATCAGTGACCGGAATTCAGGCCCCTGGGCCGGTAGAAGTTGGACAGCCCTGGTATAGTTGATATGTTTTTAAATGTATTTATACACTCAGTGTGAAACCTGGCCCTGTTTTGATGAACACAACATATATATGACTTCCTCTCACATACTTATACATGGCTATTATGTCTTCTCTCAGCCTTCTCTTCTCCAGGTAAACATGCCCAGCTCCTCATAGAGCTTGTTCTCCAGACCTTTGTGAAATTTCACCCTGAGTGAAACTTGCTTCCAGGTAACTATGGATGCCATGAAGCTGTTATAAACAGTTCCTTGGGGGTGGGGGGAGGCAATTCCCAAAAAATCCAGTAAAATAGTAAAACAAAAAAACATTTCCAAACAGAGAGACTCAATTTGTTGCTTGGAAAGCCGTGCTTCTCGATGCTCCCAGGTTCGCTCACTGCCCAATTCACCGACGTGGAGCTGTTCTCGCGAGAAATCCAAGCCAACGCAAAACGCCAACTCAATCACTTCCGCCCAGCGCTCTGCTTTTGTGGAGGGAGGAGGGAGGCAGTGAAAGAGGCCACACAGATCTATGAAATGTATAGTGTCTATACGTTTCATAGATCTGTGTGGCCTCTTTTGCTGCCTCCCTCCTCCCTCCGCCCAGTGCTAACTAACTAACTAACTAACTAACTAACTAATTTTATTATTTATGAGTCGCCCTCCACAAATGTGCTCCGGGCGACTTACACAGTTAGACATCTACAATACTAAAATATTAAAATTTTAAAATATTAAAATGTTAAAATCTGGGAATAGACAGGTTCCAGGTCACTGATTGTCACTTCTGCATATGCTCTTCTAAATAGCCATGTCTTAAGTGCCGCCAGAAATGAAGGCAGGTCGAAGATGGCTCTTAGGTCTGGCGGCAGAGAGTTCCACAGGACAGGGGCCACAACGGAAAAAGATCTCTGTCTCGTGGACTCCAAATGAGCCTCTCTCAGACCCGGGACACAGAGAAGGTTCTCGTAGGCTGGCCGTGGTGCTCTCAGATGGATAGATGGTATCAGACGGTCTTTTAGGTATGTAGGACCCTGGCCCCGCAAGGCCTTAAGTGTCAGGGTCAGGGCCTTATAAAGGACTCTGTACTCGTCCGGCAGCCAGTGTAAATGCTGTAAGGATGGCGTTATGTGACACCTCATAGGTGTTTTCGTGAGGAGCCTGGCGGCAGCGTTCTATACAATCTGGAGCTTGCGAGTTACTGACTGAGGTAGACCCACGTATAAAGCGTTGCAATAGTCCAGCCTTGATGTAACCGTGGCATGAATCACCGTGGCCAGCGCCTCCGTTGGTAGATAGGGCGGCAGTTGCCTCGCTTGACGTAGGTGGAAGAAGGCCCTTTTGCTCGTGGAGGTGATCTGGGCCTCCATCATCATTTTAGAGTCCAGGATGACACCGAGGCTCTTCACAGTGGAAGATGGAGATGCTGAAAGAGGGAGAAAGAGCTGCTAGGAGGGGGGAAGAGTGCCAATTTCCCACGGCACACCTGATGATCGCTCACAGCACACTAGTGTGCCCCAGCACACTGGTTGGGAAACACTGATCTAAATAAATAAATAAATAAGCGATTTAAATATTTTATGATGTTGTTGGGCATTGAATCGTTGCCTCTGTACACCGCCTTGAGTCGCCCGTGGGCTGAGAAAGGCAGTATTAAAAATATAGTAAGTAAGTAAATAAACTCTGTAAATCAGTGTTTCTCAACCAGTGTGCCGGGGCACACTAGTGTGCCGTGAGTGATCATCAGGTGTGCCGTGGGAAATTGGGACCTCCAGGAGGGGGGGGAGTCTAGTGTATTGAAATATAAAAACCCTAAGAAACCTACCTTAATAAAGGCACAAAATTTCCGCACCCGTTGTCTACTTGGTCTCTCCCTCCCTTTCCCCAAGTAGAGACCTCCTCTGCCTCCTGGGGGTGTGGGAAGTTTGGCCCAATTCGATCATTGGTGAGGTTCAGAATGCTCTTTGATTGAAGGGGAACTATAAATTCCAGTAACTACAACTCCCAAATGTCAAGGTCTATTTCCTCCCAACTCCATCTGTGTTCATATTTGGGCATATGGAGTATTCATGCCAAGTTTGGTCCTGATCCAACATTATTTGAGTCCGCAGTGCTCTCTGGGTGTAGGTGAACTACAACTTCCAAACTCAAGGTCAATTCCCAAGCAAACCCTTTCAGTACTTTCTGTTGGTAATGAGAGTTCAATAGGCCAAGTTGGGTTCAATTCCATTGTTGCAAGAGTTCAGGATGCTCTTTGATTGTGTGTTAACTATCAATCCCAGAAACAATAACTCCCAAATGTCAAGGTCTATTTTCCCCAAACTCCACCTGTGTTCATATTTGGGCATATTGAGTATTCATGCCAAGTTTGGTCCTGATCCAACATTATTTGAGTCCACAGTGCTCTCTGGATATAGGTGAACGACAACTCCAAAACTCAAGGACAATGCCCACCAAACTCTTATAGCATTTTCTCTTGGTTATGGGAGTTCTGTGTGGGAAGTTTGTGTCTTTCCGCCATTCCTACCAGGATATCTATGTTGTGTTCATTGAAACAGGCCCAGGTTTCACACTGAGTGTATAAATACATTTAAAAACACATTAACTGTATGTATTACTGATTTAGAGTGTCATTTTGTGTCATTTTGGTTGGTGGTGTGCCCCAGGATTTTGCAAATGTAAAAAATGTGCCGCGGCTCAAAAAAGGTTGGGAAACACTGCTGTAAATAGAAGGTGCATGAGAAGGTGAACCGGCGGGCGCTAGGACGGCAGCGCATCCTTTTGCGGGCGGCGGCGCTGCTGCTGCTGCTGCTCTCGGCCTCCCCCTAGCGGCCACCCGCCGTGCCCCGAGCGTTGCCGAGTGGATCCGAATCCTTCCGATCTGCCAGGCGGCTGCTTGCTTGCTTTGCTTGCTTGCTTGCTGCAGCAGTGGCAGTGGCGGCGGGCGGGCGAGGCCTGGGCGCCCCTTCCTCTTCATCCTCCTCCTCCTCCTCCTGGTGCTGCTTCCCGGGCAGGCGAGGCGAGGCAAGCAAGCAAGGCAGCAGCAGCAGCAGCAGAGGGCAAAAGCAGGCGAGGCAAAGGAGGAGGAGGAGGAGGAAGAGACCCCCCCCCTTCTGGATCAGCAGCACCACCAGCAGCAACACCAGGTAAACAAATACATTGCAAGGAGGAGAAGCCTCTATTGCCATTTGCATTGGGGTGGGGGGGAGTTGGGGGGGGGGGGGGCAAAGAGAGGAAGAAGGTCTTCTGCAACCACAGTCTTTGCAAGCTGCCAAAATCGTTGCATGCCATTGCATTGCATGGCATGGAAATGCAGCAGACTCTATTCCACCCAATCTATCTTGGGAAAGGGTATGGCAGCTCACCCCCCTCCCCCCTTTGCATTCCCTCCCTCCCCCCGCCCAGATTTCAAGTTCAAAGAGGAGGGGGGGCATTGCAGGAGCCCCCACCCCCCCTCAATTGCCCCGAGTTATTATTATTATTCTCCTTCAACCCTCGATAAGGATTAGGGTGGGTCCTGCAATCCTCTTGCAAACCCCCCCTCCCTTATTATTACAGGGTGGGGGGGGGCACCATCATCATCATCCCTCCCCTCCCCTAAAAAATTATATTTTTGCAAGCTCCCCTATGCATCCTTCCTAGGATTTGCAAAAATGTATTTTTTTTATCGGGGGGGGGTGTGTGTTAGGGAGTTGGGTTCAGGTGAGTTGAGAGGTGACCCCTCCTCAATTTCCCCCTCCCCCCTAGGAAATAATATTTTGCAAGCTCTTCCTCTATGCATATATCCTAGGATTTGCAAAATGTATTGTTTTTATGGGGGGGGGGGTGTTAGGGAGTTGGGTTCAGGTGACCCCCTCCTCAATTTCCCCCTTCCCCACTAGAAAATAATATTTTGCATGCTCCTCTATGCATCCATCCTGCAACCCCCCTCCCTCCCTTATTTGAACTATTTGAAATACAGGATGGGGGGCATCTTGGCATCATAATCTCCCCCCCCCCTAGAAAATAATACTTTGCAAACCCCTTCTCTCTATATGCATCCATCCTAATATTTGCAAAATGTATTTTTTTAATGAGGGGAGGGGGAAGGAGTTGGGTTCAGGTGAGTTGAGAGGTGACCCCTCCTCAATCCCCCCCCCCCCTCCTAGAAAATAATATTTTGCAAGCTCTTTCTCTATGTATGCCTCCATCTATCCATCCTAGGATTTGCAAAATGTATTTTTTTAAATTTGGGGTGGGGGGGTGGGTTAGGGAGGTTAGCTTCAGGTGACCCCTCCTCAATTTCCCCCCCTCCCCCCAGAAAATAATATTTTGCAAGTTCCTTCTCTATGTATGTATACATCCATCCTGCAACCCCCCCTCCTCCTCTCTTATTTGAACTATTTTTAATACAGGGTGGGTGGGGGGCATCTTGGCATCATAATGTTCCCCCCTCCCCATAGAAAAAGGGAGGAGGGGGTTATTTTGCAAGCTCCTAGAAAATAATATTTGCAAGCTCATCTTCTCTATGCATCTATCCATCCTAGGATTTGCAAAATGTATTTTTTTTAATTGGGGGGGGGGGGTGGTTGGGTGGGTTCAGGTGAGTTGAGAGGTGACCCCTCCTCATTTCCCCTCCCCCCCTCCTCCCAATCTGTAGTCTTTCTGCAACGAGGTTGCTTTTATTTATGTTATTTTGCAAAGGAAGGAAATGGGTGAGTGAGTGGGGGAGCCATGGCAAACATGGCAGCCTGGCATGACCCAAAGGGCGGGCGAAACGGGGGGGGGTGGCATTCTTGCAAAGCCACTCTCCTTCCCTTCCTATTCTCCCTTTGCAGCTTTGCAAAATACCCCCCCCCCTTCACTTTCCCTATTGAAAAAGGGGTGTACATTGGGGGGGTGGGTCACCCTATTTGCAAAGCCTGGGGAGAGCTTTTGGCTAGTGCCCCCCTCCCTCCCTTTTGCGCAGGCGCACAAACACACCTGTAGCATTGGGGGGGGGGGAGAGAGAGGACTGGTGCAAAGCAAGCCCTGCCTTTTGCAAAACCCAGGATGGTTTTTTGTGTGTGTGCAAACAATAACAATAATGCATTTCCATATTATAATACTCCTCCCTGCTTCTTACCCCAAATATGTATATATATATATTTTAGGTGGGTGGGGGGGGGGAGGGTGGTCTCTCTGTCTCTGTGTGTTGTCCTTGAAGGCAGAGGCGAAGGGCAAACTGGGAAGGAGTGGGTGCATTTTGGAAAGGAAGGGGGATTTTGGAAAAGAGCCCCTCCCTTTGCAAGGCTGAGCTGGAGGGGCTGGAGAGAGAAGGGGGGGTCTCCTTTCCTTCCTTCTCCTTCCAGCTTTGCAGTATATATATAATATATACATATATATCCCAGTCTGCCAGCTCTCTCTCTCTCCCTCTTTCTCCCTCCCCCCCCCCCTTTTGCCTCAATTGCGTGCTTCCTCCTCCATCCCAGGGACTGGCACCATGCCAGGCTGGAGGCCCCGCCCCCTCCTCTGACGTCACAGGCTCCTCCCCCCGTGGATGTCAGTGGGGAGGGGGGCAGAGCAGGAAAGGGGCAGCTTGCTTGCTGAAGGAGGCAATGCACAGGATGGGCTCTCAGTGCAAAGGAAGGGGAAGGAGCGCCAGGTCTCCTTGTCTATGGAGGAATCCTCCACCACCCCAAGCCCTTCTTGGCAAAGATGGCCTCTGGTGGGAAAAGCCTCCCGAGAAGGAGACCCTGCCGTGTCACATCCAGATTGTGTTGTTGTCGGTTTTTTTCGGGCTGTCTGGCCATGTTCCTGAAGCATTCTCTCCTGATGTTTCGCCTGCATCTATGGCAGGCACCCTCAGAGGTTGTGAGGTCTGTTGGAATTAGGAATATTGGGTTTGTATATCTGCGGAATGATGTCCAGAGCGGGAGAAAGTAAGAGCGCTTGCCTGTCGGAGCGAGGGGTGAATGTGTCAACTGACCACCCTGATTAGCCTTGGATGGCCTGGCAGTTTTTGGGTGGTTCTTTCTTTTCTTTCCTCTGACAAAAACACAAGACGTAAGGAATATGGACACACTCACTTTTTAAATAACTAAAAAGAAGGGCATCCCAAGGAAACAAGTGGCAGCATATGTGATAAAAAAGGAAATGAAAATACTTACTTAAAGAAGAGAAAGCTACAGATAACCCCTCCCCCAAATACTACATTTTTATATATAGACAGGGCCGTAGCCAGGATTTTGGTTCGGGGGGGAGGGGCTGAGTTTGGTTCAGGGGGGGACTGAGACTGGGTGGAGGAGGGTTTACCCTAGCAAACCTTTTGTATTGTTATCCCAATAACCCCATGAAGGTGGGATATAATGAGCATGGTGATCAGATCATGATATGAATAGACATAACAGTTTAAATAATGTACCAGTAAGGCCTTCTCGCGGACCACCCTGAGAATTTGGGGGGGGGGGCTGAAGCCCCCTTAGCCCCCCCTGGCTACATGCCTGTATATAGAGATTAGTATAATAATATTATATAATATTGTATTATATTATAATATTATTTTTATAGTATTATAATATGATGATAATAATATGTTTGCTAAATTAGGCAATGCAAAGGATAGAGGAGGGAAAGAGCACCAGATCTCCCACTTGACTCACCTTTCCTGCATACATCATCCAAGCCCCCCCTTTCTATCTTTGCAAAGATGGCCTAACCCAGCCTGTGTTGGGAAAAGCCTCCAGAGAAGAAGACAGTGTACATACACACATATATATACACATGCACACACATATATACATACACACACATATATACACATGCATGCACATATATATATACACACATATATACACACACATGCACACACATATATACATACACACACACATATATACACACATGCATGCACATATATACATACACACATATATACACACATGCACACGCATATATACTGTAATACACACATAAATATATACACACATGCACGCACATATACATACACACATAAATATATACACACATGCACACACATATACATACACACATATATATACACATGCACACACATATATATAAATGCATGCACATATACACATACACATATATACACACACACATGCACACACATATATACATACAAACAAATATATACACACATGCACGCACATAATCATACACACATAAATATACACACACATGCACGCACATATATACATACACACATATATATACACATGCACACACATATACACACACACACATATACACACATGCACGCACATATACATACACACATAAATATAAACACACATGCACACACATATACATACACACATATATATACACATGCACACACATATACACACACACACATATACACACATGCACGCACATATACACATACACATATACACACACACATGCACGCACATATATACATACAAACAAATATATACACACATGCACACACATAATCATACACACATAAATATATACACACATGCACGCACATATATACATACACACATATATACACACACACGCACATATATATACACACATAAATATATACACACCGGCAGCCAGTGGAGTTGACGTAACAGGGGGGGCATGTGCTCCCTGTATGATGCTCATATGTGCAATCTGGCTGCCACCCGTTGGACTAGTTGAAGTTTCCGAACAGTCTTCAAAGGCAGCCCCACATAGAGCGCGTTGCAGTAATCTATTTGGGATGTAACCAGAGTGTGGACCACCGTGGCCAGATCAGACTTCCCGAAGTACGGGAAGTCTAATAATATTAATAATAATAATAATAATTTTTATTATAGTATTATTATGCTTGCTGAATTAGACAGTGCAAAGGATGGGCTCATCATAGTGGAGGAGAAAGAGCACCAAATCTCCCACTTGACTCACTTTTTCCTGCGTACACCATCTACGCCCACCACCTGCTTCCTTCTTTGCAAAGTTGGTCACCCAGCCTCTATTGAGAAAAGTCTATCCAGGGAAGGAGACAGTACCATATAAAATCCAAATTACCTGCTTCAAACTGGATTATTATAATAATTATATTAATATATTATATTATTCTAATATTATTATGTTTGCTGGATTAGGAAATGCAAAAGATGGGCTCATCATAGAGGATGGAAAGAGCACCAGATCTCCCACTTGACTACCCCTTTCCTGCATACACCATCCAAGCCCACCCCTCTTCTTTGCACAGATGGCCACTGTTGGGAAAAACCTCCAAAGAAGACAGTGCCATATAAAATCCAGTGCTGTCTGGATTATATTATTATAATATTATATTATATAATTATAATATGATGGCATTCATGGCTGGAATTGGGTTGCTGTAAGTTTTTAGGGCTCTGACGTTTCTCCCACATCTATGTCAGGCATCCTCAGAGGTTGTGAGGCCTCAGGCCCTTTCCTTTTCCCCTTTCAGCCGCTTAAGCAGAAAAGGAAGGGGCCTGAGACCTCACAACCTCTGAGGATGCCTGACAAAGATGTGGGAGAAATGTCAGGAGGGAATGCTTCTGGAACATGGAAAACTCACAGAAACCCAATCATAATAATAGTAACTTTATTTATATCCAGCCACCATCTCCTAAAAGGGACTTACAGAACAGCACATGATGGTGCCTTAAAACACACAAAAAATACAATAACAATATCAATTATCATAGGACCCAACTCAATTTGAATAAAATACTCAAATAAAACACAACAACAGCTACTAATTAAAATGGTCAGAAAAATGTGTGGTTTTAAATAACTGTTATATTTGATGTGTTTTAATGCTGCAATTTTAATATATGCGTTATTTTATGCTGATGTTGGTAATATGGTCATAGTTCATACTTTATCGTTATATGTTATTGTTTAAAAATTGTTTTGGTTTCCACATGTATGTACGGCAGTGTTTCTCAGCCGGGGGTCGGCACCCTGGGGGGTCTCGAGGGGGGTGTCAGAGCGGGTCACCAAAGACCATCAGAAAACGCAATATTTTGTGTTGGTCTTGGGGGTTATGTGTGGGAAGTTTGGTTCAATTCTATTGCTGGTGGGGTTCAGAATGCTCTCTGATAGTAGGTGAACTATCAATCCCAGCAACTACAACTCCCAAATGTCAAGGTCTATTTTCTCCAAGACCCACCAGTGTTCACATTTGGGTATACTGAGTATCCATGCCAAGTTTGGTCCAGATCCATCATTGTTTGAGTCCACAGTGCTCTCTGGATGTAGGTGAACTACAACTCCCAAACTCAAGGTCAATATCCACCAAACTCTTCCAGTAGTTTCTATTGGTCATGGGTTCAAATTTGGTTCAATTCCATCGTTGGTGGAGTTCAGAATGCTCGTGGATTGTAGATGAACTATAAATCCCAGCAGCTACAACTCCCAAATGGCAAAGTCTATTTTTCTCCCAAATTCCACCACTATTCAAATTTGGGCGAATTGGATATTTGTGCCCAATTTGGTCCAGTGAATGAAATACATCCTGTACATCAAATATTTTCACATTGCGATTCATGACAGTAGCAAAATTACAGTTATGAAGTGGCAACGAAATTAATGCTATGTTTGGGGGTCACCACAACATGAGGAACTATATTACGGGGTCGCGGCATTCGGGAGGTTGACAACCACTGGTCCAGTCAATGCATATTATGGTGGAGTTCTTAAGATCCAGTGACCTCTTGGCTCAGTATGCCCAGCTGCAAAAGATGTGCATTATCCATAATGTTTTCCTCGACACCAGTCATGGGCAAACTTCAGCCCTCCGGGTATTTTGGACTCCCAACTCCCACAATTCCTAACAGCTGGTAGGAGGGCCCAAGTTGGCCCATGCCTGTGATACACTCGCCTAGTGCATGCAGAGGACGAAGTTGATGTGTGGATGATTGGCTTTGAAAGGTCCCGACAATTGGGGGATGGGGCGCAGAGCTTTTGCGGTCCTGGGATTTGTCAGTGCCAGCTGAGTTTGGTCTGTGGAGTAACCCCTCGCATGCTGGGTCATCTGGAAACACCCTGGCGGGGGGCTCTTTCTTCTCCCAATTAGATGCCTCAAAACACTTGCCATGGGATAATGGAGGGGGCTTGTCGTCGGAGAGTCACTTTGGCTGAGGGGCAACACAAAGGCGGTGCAATGGGAGGGAAGCAGGAGCGGGTTGGAGGATTACATTCCGGGCACAGAGCTGCTTTTGGGCTTCGAGAGCCTCCAGATTTCTCAGGGCCTTAGGAGATCCAAACTGGATTGGTCTAGAAAAATAAAATGGGGAGGGAGGGGGTGCGTGGGGAGAGGCCTACATGAGGAATGTTTGCCTCTAGAAACTTGGCACAGCATCCTGTTACATTTTTTTTTGCAGGGCCTTGCCAAAGGCCTCCCCCAAAGCAGAGTGGGATGGTACAGTTGCCGGTTATGTATCTCAGAGCAGAGTGGAAAGCTTTTGACAAACCCAGATCCACCCAAGAGATACGTAAATGGCAACTGTATCATTCCACTCTGCTTTGAGATACATAAAGGTCAACTGTATCATCCCACTCTGCTTTGGGATACGTAAAATGCAACTGTATCGTTCCACGCTGTTTTGAGATACGTAAATGGCAACTGTACCATCCCACTGTGCTTTGAGATACGTAAATGGCAACTATATTGTTCCACGCTGTTTTGAGATATGTAAATGGCAACCGTATCATTCCACTGTGCTTTGAGATATGTAAATGGCAACTGTATAATTCCACTGTGCTTTGAGATATGTAAATGGAAACCGTATCATTCCACTGTGCTTTGAGATACGTAAATGGCAACTGTGTCATTCCACTGTGCTTTGAGATACGTAAATGGCAGCTGTATAATTTCACTGTGCTTTGAGATACGTAAATGGCAGCTGTATCATTCCACTGTGCTTTGAGATACGTAAATGGCAACTGTGTCATTCCACTGTGCTTTGAGATACGTAAATGGCAGCTGTATAATTCCACTGTGCTTTGAGATATGTAAATGGCAGCTGTATAATTCCACTGTGCTTTGAGATACATAAATGGCAACTGTATCATTCCACGCTGTTTTGAGATACATAAATGGCAACTGTATCATTCCACTGTGCTTTGAGATATGTAAATGGAAACCGTATCATTCCACTGCTTTGAGATATGTAAATGGCAACTGTATAATTCCACTTTGCTTTGAGATACGTAAATGGCAGCTGTATAATTCCACTGTGCTTTGAGATATGTAAATGGCAACTGTATAATTCCACTGTGCTTTGAGATACATAAATGGCAACTGTATCATTCCACTGTGCTTTGAGATACGTAAATGGCAACTGTGTCATTCCACTGTGCTTTGAGATACGTAAATGGCAACTGTGTCATTCCACTGTGCTTTGAGATACGTAAATGGGGAGGAGGTGAGTGGGGAGAGGCCTACATGAGGAATGTTTGCCTTTAGAAACTTGGCGCACCATCCTGTTAATTTTTTTTGCAGGTCTTGCAAAAGGTCTCCCCCAAAGAGTGGGATGGTACAGTTGCCATTTAGGTATCTCAAAGCACAATGGGATGGTACAGTTGCCAGTTATGTATCTCAGAGCAGAGTGGAAACCTTTTGACAGGCACAGATCCACCCAAGAGATTCGTAAATGGCAACCATACCATCCCACTCTACTCTGAGATACATAAAGGGTAACTGTACCATCCCACTGTGCTTTGAGATATGTAAATGGCAACTGTATCGTTCCATGCTGTTTTAAGATACGTAAATGGCAACTGTGTCATTCCACTGTGCTTTGAGATACATACATGGCAACTGTACCATTCTATTCTGCTTTGAGATAAATGGGGAGGGGGGTGGGGAGAGGCCTACACAAGAAATGTTTGCCTTTAATAACTTGACGCGGCGTCCTGTTACACTTTTTTGCAGGGCCTTGCAAAAGGTCTTCCCCACCCTGCTCCTCCCAGTGGTCAGAGTGGTTTATTTAATGTGAAACCCACCCCGTGTTCGATCCGTGCAAGCGTGCAACACCCTTCCCTGCCAGGGTCCAAGCTGCATGTTGCTGCTGCCACCTGCCCATGCTTGTCCTGATTGCTCTGGGATAAAGGCTGGGTGGATGTGCGCCCTACTGCTGATGTTGTCTCCAGAAAGCCTTTGAAGGGGCCTTTCCCAGCTCCAGCAAGCGGAGGGCAGACAGGTTGCGACCTCCGCAGGGACCTCCTGACCTCTCCACCTGCTCTGGCGGGCGGGCTGTCTTTCCGCCTGCCTTGAGGAGGCTTCCCCAAGGAATTTCCCTGGGAGGAGGTTGCATTGCAGAGCGGGATTAGGGTTGCCTGAGTGCAGCCGCAAGAGGTCAGCTCGGGGCATGGCTCTGGCTTTCGGAGCCAGGCAGGTAAGGGGCTGGCTGCTTCCTTGCTTGTGCTGCTCTCTTGAGTGGATCTGGGCCTGTCAAAAGGGTCCAAATGTGCTTTGAGATACATAACTGGCAACCTATCCTCTGCTTTGGGATATGTAAATGGTAATTGCTCTATTTACAAATTTGGCACCAAAAATTGCAATGCATTGAAACAGCTGTAGATCCGGGCGGGAGGCGGACTGCGTTGGATAATACAGAATGTTGGATGAGCGAAGGTTGGACAAGCGAGACTACTGTAATGGTAACTGGAAGAGTCATATAGAGGCCTGGTAACCTTTCCTATTGCTGCTTTATTGCCCTGTCCCGAAAGCTTGGTCCCACAGCCAAGTTTTGACCATCCTTCTGAAGGACAGGAGGGAGCGGGACAATCTGATCCTGCCAGGAAGGGAGCTCCATAGCCAGGGAGCAATCACCGAGAAAACCCTGTCTCTCGTCCCAACCAATCGCATCTGTGACAATGACCGGACAGAGAGCGGGACCTCCCTGGAGGATCTTAATCTCCACGATGGTTTATAGGGGGAGATGCGTTCGGGCAGGTAAATTGGGCCAGGGCCGTTTAGGGCTTTATAGGCCAAAGCCAGCACTTCGAATTGTCCCCGGTAGCAAACTGGCAGCCAGTGGAGCTGGCGTAACATGTGAGTTGTATGCTCCATGTATACCACCCCAGTTATTAACTTGGCTGCCTCTAATTGGACTTCAGAACAGTCTTCAAAGGCAGCCCCACATAGAGAGTGTTGCAGTAGTCTATCCTGGATGTGATGAGAGCGTGGACCACCGTGGCCAAGTCTGACTTCCGAAGGAACGGGCACAGCTGGCGCACAAATTTTAATTGTGCGGAAGCTTCCCTGGCCACCACCGTAACCTGGGATTCCAGGTTCAGTGATGAGTCCAGGGGGACTCCCAAGCTGCGAACCTGTGCCTTCAAGGGAAGTTTGACCCCATCCAGCACAGGCTGTAACCCTATGCCCTATTTGCACTTGCGACTGACCAGGAGGACCTCTGTCTTGTCTAGATCAACTTCAATTTGCTCGCCCTCATCCAGACTGTCTCAGCGGCCAGGCACCGGTTCAGGACTTGGGACAGCCTCCTTAGCATTTGGTGGAAATGAGTGATAGAGTTGGACGTCATCTGCGTACAGATGGCATTGGACTCCAAAACTCCGGATAATTTCACCCAACGGCTTCATGTAGATCAGGGGTCGGGAACCTTTTTGACTCGGAGAGCCATAAAAGCAAAATATTTGGAAATTTATTTCAGTGAGAGCCATATAACATATATAATATGTTTTAAGACTGAATTCAACTAAATGTGAGCCTATACGTACATACGATGAGAAAAGGATTTCCCCGGCAGAATGACGGGACACTTCAGACCTGGCTCTGCAAAAGGCATGCTCAGGACTCTGGGAAGGAAGAGAAGGCGGAAGGAAGGAAGGGGGAAAGAAAGAAAGAAAGAGGAAATAAAGGAGGGAGGGGGAGAGGAAGAAAGAAAAGAAGAACGAACTATAGAAAAGGAAGAAAAGAAAAGCAGGAGAGAGACAAGGAAGGGAAAAGAAAGAAGGAAATGGGAAGGAAGGAAAGGAAAGGGTGGGAAAAAGAAAGGAAAGGGAGTGAGGAAAAAGGAAAATAATGAAGGGAAAAGAAGCAAAGAAAGAAGGTGAGAGAGGGAAGTGAAAAGGAAGGAGAAAGAAAGGAAGATTTGGGGGGAAAGAATAGAAGATGAAGAAAGGAAGAGGGAGGGAGAATGGAGGAAAGAAGGAAGGAGAAGGAAAGGGTGAAGGGGAGAAAGAAAGGAAGGAAAAGGAAGGAAGAGGGAGAATGAAGGAAAGAAGAAAGGGGAGAGAGGGAGGGAAAAGGAAGGAGAGAAGAAGGAAAGGGTGAAGGGGAGAAGGAAAGGAAGAGGGAGAATGGAGGAAAGAAGGAAGGGGAGAGAAGGAGGGAAGGAAAGGGTGAAGGAGGAGAAAGGAAGGAAGGAAGGAAGAGGGCCTTGAGAGCAGTGGGGGATGAAGAAGAGGCGGCGATGGTGGCACGGAAGCAGCAGTCGCGGCGCATTTGTGTCACTTCTCCCGGCTGCATGCTGGGAAACCGAGGCCCAGGCTGCTCTGGAGAGCCAGATGCAATCATGAAAAGAGCCACATCTGACTCCCGAGCCATAGGTTCCCTACCCCTGATGTAGATGTTAAACAACACAGGGGACAATACTGAGCCCTCACTTAGGGCCAGAATGCATAAGCTTAACATTTCATATGGGAAGAGACTTCTGGAAATGGAGGGTGAGAATATAACAAAGCAATGCCTGATGGAGCAATATAAGTGGGGAGGTTGGGCTCCATACTGGTTGAAGGGTCAACAACAACCCACATCGCATACGACACTGCAGAGCAAACCTGGGCCAGCTTGGGCCCTCTCTCCAAGTGTTTTGGACTTCAACTCCCACCATTCCAAACAGCCTTAAGCCCAAAACGCCTGGAGGGCTGAAGTTTGCCCATGCCTGGCCTAGCTTAATGCTGCCTAGCTGCTTCTCAGTGAGGACTGCAGACTTAAGCAGTGAGATTTAATTCCAACAAAATGGGGTCTCAAAGACACCGAGGTTCTCATCCTGGACTTCCATTGGATTTCCATTGAAACCATTTCCCATGGCACGATGGGTGATGTGCTAGATCTTTAATGGCAGTAACGATACTTAACAAATAGTTTTATATTGTTTGCAAAAACAAATGCTTTAATGTGGTCCATTAAACATCCCTGATCTGGAATTCCAGAGTCCCAGAATCGTCCTCACGGGCGGCTGAGAGAGTGACCCCTTTACTGCTTGATGGTTCAGTGTACCCAAATGCTGCTTCATGCACCACGTTATTTAAAATACATATTGTGTACGTATCGGAGATGCCGGTGGTTTAGTGGGTTAAACCGCTGAGCTGCTGAACTTGCTAACCAAATCCAGGTTAGAATCCGGGGAATGGGGTGAGCTCCCGCTGTGAGCCCCAGCTTCTGCCAGCCTAGCAGTTCGAAAACATGCAAATGTGAGTAGATCAATAGGTACTACTTCTGCGGGAAGGTAACGGCGCTCCATGCAGTCATACTGGCCACATGACCTTGGAGTTGTCTATGGACAACGCCGGCTCTTCAACTTAGAAATAGAGATGAGCACCAATCCCGAGTCGGACATGTCAGGGGAAAATCTTTACCTTTACTGTTGTGTATAAAAGTACCTCCAGGCTCTGTGTGTGTGTGTGTGTGTGTGTGTGTGTGTAAGGTTCATATGAAACATGTCTGTGGGGAATATGCCTGGCACCTCATGTGTGCACGCCAGTGTGCACGCTTTCTCCAGAGGTGTCGCAACCCATATTGTTGCCAGCAGTGCTGGGTCTTCCTTTTCCTTTGTTGCCAAGGCCTGCGATGGGACGAAAACAAGCCGTACGTGATGGAGGCTTGTACCTCTAGCCGCCTCTTCCTACAGAGTGGTTTGGAGAGGTTTTCTTTAAGAGGATCCCTTGGGAAGTCGGGCGGGAATCTTACTTGCGTGCTCGTGCGCTCATGTGCAAGGGCCATTGTAGTTTTTTCCAGGGTGGTGCAGTGCTAGGGGTGAGCAGAGGCAGGCGAAATCCTACCGGAGGTGGGAACTGCCTATATTTCTCCATCTTTCTTGGAGTATTTTTCTTCTGCTCCCATGTTGTATAGTCTGTTTCATAGGTATTGTTATATGTAAGATGGATTTGTATTGTTGTGAGGTGGTTTGGGTCCCGTTTAGGGAGAAAAGCAGGAAACAAATAAAGAATTAGTATTTGAAACACAACAAGATGAGTCCACAGCAAACAAGATCACTCTGCTGGCTGTTGTATTGGATTACACATTGGACAGTTCCCAGGTGCCTAGGACTGTGTGATGTATCAACGAAAAATGCGTGCAGATGGCCTTTCGCAGTTTATAGATTGTAATTTTGTCAGCGCCGATTGTGTTTAAGTGCAGGCCAAGGTCTTGAGGTGCTGCGCCCAGTGTGCCCATCACCACTGGTACCCTCTTGACCGGCTTGTGGCACAGTCTTCGCAGTTCAATCTTTAAATCCTCTTATTGTGTCAGCTTTTCCAGTTGTTTCTCTTCAATTCTGCTGTCGCATGGGATTGCAACATTGATGATACTTGGTTTTTTAACATGATTGTGTGGTCAGGAGTATAAACCTATAAAGCTCGATATGGTTCTCGCCCAGCTTACTTGTCGATACACATCTGCCTCTATGTCCCATCTCGCAGCCTAAGATCATTTAGGGAGGCCCTGCTCTTCCTTCCGCCAACATTGCAAATGCGGTTGGTGGGGACGAGAGACAGGGCCTTCTCGGCAGTGGCCCCCCACCTATGGAACACACTACAAAGCGAGATAAGATCGACGCCATCCCTCTTGGCCTTCAGAAAAAAATGAAAATTGTGGTTCTGGGATCAGGCCTTCGGGCAGCAGACATAAGTTGCACTTTACTGGACATTGTCTGGAACGGCGTAGCAGCAGATGATACTGTGTTTCGTTTGTGGTTTTAACTAATGTTATTTCTATTGGCTTTTAATGATTATGTAATTTTAATGTTTATGTATATGATTGCTGTTATATTGTTGTATTGTGGTGTAGCGGCCTTGTACCGTTGCGAATGTAAGCCTTTCTGAGTCCCCCTTCGGGGGTGGAGAAGTGACGGGGTACAAATGCCAGAAATAAATACATAAATAAATAAATATTATGCTCCAAAACTCTTGTCAGTCTGAATTCAGAAGTCCCAGAGAAGTTTGACAGGTTTATTTTCTGTAACATTTTCAAATTATTATTATTATGTTGTTGTTGTTGTTGTTGAGTTGGTTTGGTTGCTCCAGTGTAATGCACCAATGGGATCTGGGCCATTGTCTTTACTGCTATCTTGGGGGTCCAAATGTCTTGCCAAAACAGACCCTTTTTTAGCAACCCTTTCAAGTGTGTGCACAAGTGTTTACAATCACGCGAATGCCTTCAATAAATCCAAAATGTGTGGCAGGCTGGTGAGGCTTGCACACTTAGGTTGTGTGTTTCCTTTTTGCCTCTCTGTTGATCTTGCAGCAGGGTCTGCAATGTTTAATTCTTGTGCCCAGTAGTTGCTCTATAATTCTTGCTCCTGCCACCCTGTTTCCCCAGAAACAAGACATTCCCTGAAAATAAGAGACCTTGCCATTGTCTGTCCTTTCATACGAAAGAGCCAGTGCTAGAGCCTGTGTGAGAGCTGCAGCCCCTCCAGTTGTGGGTTTTTTCTTGGCTTGGAGGATTGATAGGGCTAATGTTATTTTATTCCTGGTGTCAAGTGAAAACATGGCTAAAGCCCTTGGGGGGCCTAACTGAGTCCCTTTGGGGCGGTCTACAAAGAAAGTTGTATATTATTATTATTATTATTATTGATTTTATACAAATGTCTGTGCATGTATGGTTTTGAATGGTTGGCAATTGTTTTCAAACTCTCTTCTTTTAATGTAAATTATTCAATATGTTTCAAATTTGTTTGACTTTTGTCTGTTTTCAATTGCCTTTGAAATTGGTCAGCTTTGTTTCTAGTGACTATATATAGACCAGGTATGGGCCAACTTGGGAGGGATGGCTTCCCAGGCAAGGGTAGGCGTGTTTATGTGCAAGTTTCTTTAGTTTTAGTTCAAACCTTAGCACTGAGCTCTATCGCTCCCCTCAAAGTGTCCAGCACCTTGAAGAGGTCCTATAAAGTTCAGACTAAAACCCAGGATCGATATAGAACAAGCATGGGTAAACTTGGGCCCATGTATCTCCTAAAAGATATACTTAATAACATATTAAAAAACAAAGAATTACCTCTATCCTGGGAAAAAGCTAACATAATTCTACGACACCAGGGGTCGGGAACCTTTTTGACTCAGAGAGCCATGAAGGCAAAATATTTGGAAATGTATTTCAGTGAGAGCCATATAATATATATAATATATTTCAAGACTGAATTCAACTAAATGTGAGTCTATACGTACTTATTATGAGAAGAGGATTCCCCTGGCAGAATGACGGGACACTTCAGACCTGGCTCTGCAAAAGGCATGCTCAGGACTCTGGGAAGGAAGAGAAGACGGAAGGAAGGAAGGGGGAAAGAAAGAAGGAAGGAAGGAAGGGGGAAAGAAAGAAAGACAGACAGAGGAAATAAAGGAGGGAGGGGAGAGGAAGAAAGAAAAGAAGACCGAACTATGGAAAAGGAAGAAAGGAAAAGTAGGAGAGAGACAAGGAGGGAAAAAGAAAGAAGGAAATGGGAAGGGAGGAAAAGAAAGGGTGGGGAAAAGGAAGGGAGTGAGGAAAAAGTAAAATAATGAAGGGAAAAGAAGAAAAGAAAGAAGGGGAGAGGGGGGAGTGAAAAGAAAGGAAGGAGAAGGAAAGGAAGACTTGGAGGGGGAAGAATATTAGAGGAAGGAAGGAAGGAAGAGGGAGGGAGAATGGAGGAAAGAAGGGAGAGAGGGAGGGAAAAGGAAGGAGAGAAGGAAAGGATGAAGGGGAGAAAGAAAGGAAGGAAGAGGAAGGAAGAGGGAGAATGAAGGAAAGAAGGAAGGGGAGAGGGAGAGAAAAGGAAGAAGGAGAAGGAAAGAGTAAAGGGGGAGAAAGGAAGGAAGGAACAAAGAGGGAGGGAGGGAGGAAAGAAGGTAGGGAGAGAGGGAGGTAAAAGAATGAAAGAAAAAGAGAGGGAAAAAGAAAAGAAGAGGAAGGAAGGAAGGGCCAAGGTGAACCTTGGTGTCGGCGAGGCAGTCCCTCTGGAAGGCGTAGAAGAGGCAGCGGCTCTTGAGCTGCCCAATGATGAAGGCAATGAGCTGGGCGTCCCCCGAGGGCAGCGAGGCTGGGTCCACGGCGCCAGGACCAGGCCTGCCTCCGCCGCCTCCCCCAAGGCCCGTTGCGGAGGACGAAGAGGAAGACGAGGATGAGGTGCTGCCGCCGGGCTCCGCCATCCCCGGCGAAGAGGGTGCAGGGCCCCAAGAGCAGCAGGGGATGAGGAATAGGTGGCTATGGCGGCGCGAAAGCGGCAATCATGGCGCATTTGCATTACTCCTTCCCACTGCATGTTGGGAAACCGAGGCCCAAGCTGATCTGGAGAGCTAGATGCAATCATGAGAAGAGCCACATCTGGCTCCCGGGCCATAGGTTCCCGACCCCTGTACTACACAAAGAAAACACAGACCCGACAGAAATAAAAACTACCGTCCCATTTCCCTGCTAAATCATGATTATAAAATCTTTACGATTATTATGGCAGACAGGCTAAAAACATTCCTTAAAAATTGGATTTCAGAAGAGCAAACTGGCTTTCTCCCAAATCAAAGACAATATTAGAATCTTATTAGACATGATAGAATACTATGAAAAACATAATGAAAAACAACCAGCTTTTGATCTCTTTTTTGATGGAGAAAAAGCTTTTGATATGGTAAATTGGGACTATCTAAAACTATTACTAAAAGAATTAGGCATGGGCGCCAATTTTCAAAATGCAGTAGAAGCCATATATACAAGACAAGAGGCAATGCTAATAATAAATGATCAAGCAATCAGGAAAGCGATTCAAATCACCCGAAGAATTAGGCAAGGTGGCCCCCTCTCACCACTTCTTTTTATCCCAAGCTGATACGTTTATTCAAGGGTTAGACTTGATACAATTTTAGGGTACAGCTGCTGCTAGATCCATCCCAGAAACTCTATCACAGACATAGGCAAACACGATCCCTGCAAGTGTTTTGGACTCCAACTCCCACAATTCCTAACAGCCTACCAGATGTTAGGAATTGTGGGAGTTGGAGTCCAAAACACCTGGAGGGAGGGCCCAAGTTGGCCCATGCCTGATAAACATACTCATGCATAAGCCAGCCTCATTTATAAGTTAAGGGCAGGTTCTGGGGTCAAAGGGGTGGCTTCTCCATATGACCCATGGACAAGTTGGGGGTCATTCTGCAGAGAGGGGGGAAGCACCAATGCTGGCTTCCTCTTGCCCCCAGGGCAGGCATGCGCAACCTTCCAGGGGTCCTCCACCGCAGAGAGAAGGGCGGAGGGAGATGTCCTGCTGATTCAGCCTTTGTGGTGCTGACTCAGCACCTGCTGGAGGTCAAGGCATGACTCATGGAGGCAAGTTTTTGCTGCTCCGGGGTGGCTCTCTCCCCCCCCCCCCCCTGGCGTTCAGTGTCGATTTCTTGGGGAGAGGAGAGGAGGAGACATTTCTCTCTGCATCATCGCCTGGGATGGCAGTAGCATGGGTGTGTGGGTGTGGCAGGAAGAGCTCCATCCTTACCTTTAGAAAAGGTGCCTCGAGAGCATGCAGAGTGCTGCCAAATCCTCAACGGCATGCCTCGGGGAACGCCTGGCGTCTGCAGAGTTGGTTTGTGTAGCAGCAGCTGAATTGTGTCCTCCGGTGCTGGGAGTGGGACGGGGTTGCATTCTGACCTGGGGCAGGACGGTCTGAGGCTTCGAAGGAAACAACAACTGGATGGAAAACGGCTGGTGACTTTCCCCCGCTGTGCAATCAAGAGTGTCCTAACCCGGTGGCGCAGTGGGTTAAACCGCTGAACTGCTAAACTTGTTGACCGAAAGGTTGCAGGTTTGAATTCGGGGAGCGGTGTGAGCTTCCGCTGTTAGCCCCAGCTTTTGCCAACCTAGCAGTTCAAGAACATGCAAATGTGAGTAGATCAATAGGTAGTGCTCTGGCGGGAAGGTAATGGGGCTCCTTGCAGTCATTCCAGTGGCCACATGACCTTGCAGGTGTCTATGGACAACGCCGGCTCTTGGGCTTAGAAATGGAGATGAGCACCAGAGTCCCAGAGTCGGACACGACTGGACTTAATGTCATGGGAAAACTTTACCTTTACTTTTAACCTACTGCACCTGCGCATGGTTTGGTAACTGCAGAGTGGCTGGCTACTAAAGCAAGCATGGGCAAACTTTCTAACTTGGGGCCTCATACATGGGTTGGAGAAAGAGAAGGAAGGAAGGATGGAATGAAGGGGGGAAGGGAGGGAGGAAAGAAGGAAGGAAGGAAAGGAGGGAGGGAGGAAGGGAGGAAAGAAGGGAGGAAGAAAGAAGGAAGGAAAGTGAGAGAAAAGAAAGGGTGGAAGGAAGAAAGAAGGAAGGGAGAGAAGGAAGGAAAGGAAGGGAAAGAGGAAAAAGGGAAGGGAGGAAGGAAGGGAAGAAAGAAGGAAGGCAGGATGAAAGGGTGGAAGAGAAAGGAGGGAGAGAAAAAGTGGGAAGGAAGGAAAGACAAAAGGGAAAGAAGGGAGAGAGAAGGAAGGAAAGACAAAAAGGAATAATAGAATCATAGAACCCTAGAGTTGGAAGAGACCTGAAGGAAAGACAAATCATCAAGAATCCAACCCCATTCTGGAAAGAAGCAGGAAAATCCCATTCTGCCAAGAAGCAGGAAAATCACATTCAAAGCACCACTGACAGATGGCCATCCAGTCTCTGCTTCAAAGCCTCCAAAGAAGGAGCCTCCACCGCACTCTGGGGCAGAGAGTTCCACTGCTGAACAGCAGAAAGCTTGCTCCCTCCTCCCTATGACTTCATAGTTCCTATGACTATGATGTGGTTTTATGCTGGGTTTTTATGTATTTTAATATGTTGTAGTAGTTGTTTTTAAATGGTATAGCATTGAATTTTTGCTGTTATGCCGGTGTGAGTCCCTCGATAGAGGTGAGAAGGTCGGGGTACAAAAGTTTTAAATCAATCAATCAATAAAATTCTCCTCACATATTTACACGTGGCCCTCATCATGTCTCCTCTCAGCCTTCTCAGAAAGGAAGGAAGGAAGGAAAGAAGGAAGGAAAGGATTAAAAGGTGGAAGGCAGGGATCGGAGGAAGGAAGGGAATTGTGGGGCCTGGCTGTTAGGAATTATGGGAGTTGAAGTCCAAAACACCTGGAGGGAGGGCCAAAGTTGGCCCATGCCTGGCTTTGCCAAGGAGTGCCGGGAGCACTTTGGGGAAGGCTCTTATGAATCTCTGGATGAGAAAGGTTTCCTTAGCCAAGTTTGTTTGGAAGACGCTGCCTTGGGGGAGTGAGTCACACTGTCCCAGCCCCACAACCCCCTGTGATGGGTTCACCATAGGGTTACCATAAGTCAGAAAGAACTTGAAGGCACATCAAAATAGCAGATGTCTGTATCTCAATACGCTGTTAATCCCACTCCTTGAGATGCACTCTTGGAATTTTCACCAAGCATCTGGTGGTTTTGGCTGTGGGAAAGCGTGCATTTGTGTGTGTGTGTGTGTGCGTGCGCACATGTGCTTGCAATTTCACCTTCCTTGGGAATGAGAGGGTTCCTTGGATCAGGCTCTCTCTGGCTCTGCATTGGATTAAGAAACGGGACATTTTAGAGCTGCAAATGCAGAACGGGTTGGAAAAGGTGGTCAAACCAGTGCAGCTCCTTACCAGCGTTTTCCCTGCAGAACCCTAGAGTTGGGTGAGACCTCGTGGGCCATCCAGTCCAACCCCATCCTGCCAAGAAGCAGGAAAATCACATTCTAAGCATCCCCAACAGATGGCCATCCAGCCTCTGTTTCAAAGCCTCCAAAGAAGCAGCCTCCACCACACTCCGGGGCAGAGAGTTCCACAGCTGAACAGCTCTCCCAATCAGGAAGTTCTTCCTAATCTTCAGGTGGAATCTCCTTTCTTTCCTGTACTTTGAAGCCATTGGTCCATTGTGTTCTAGTCTCCAGGGAAGCAGAAAGGAAGCTTGCTCCCTCCTCCCTGTGGCTTTCCCTCATCTCTTGATCCATGGCCCTCATCCTGTCTCCTCTCAGCCTTCTCTTCTGCAGGCTAAACATGCCCAGCTCTTCATGCCGCTCCTCATGGGGCCTCACATGAGCATCAGAAGATGCTAACAACATAAATACCATAAAAATTACAATTCACAATAAAATCATTTTAAAACATCGTACAACATCATCAGTAAATTTAACAAGAAATTAACATGCCAGCAAAACCAAACCAAGCTGGGAGAATTCATGTCTCAAAACCCAAATTTCCTTTTCCTGCTGCCGCTGGCCTTTAATCTAACGCCTGGCCCCAGAGCCAGGTCTTCAGTTGTCTTCTAAAGGACAGGAGGAAGGTGGCCAACCTGATGTCCTTGGGGAGAGAGTTCCACAGACAGGGGGCCACTGCCGAGAAGGCCCTGTCTCTCGTTCCCACCAACCGCATTTGCGAGAGTGTTGGGATTGAGAGCAGGGCCTCTCCTGATGATCTTAAGCTGTGTGGTGGTTCATAGCAGGAGATACGCTCGGGCACGTAATCTGGGCCAGAACCATTCGGGACTTTAAAGGTTAAAACCAGCACTTTGAATTGTGCCCGGAAGCTGATTGGCGGCCAGTGGAGCTGGCGCAACAGAGGAGTGGTACGCTCCCTGTACGCTGCTCCTGGCCGCCGACAGTTGGACTAATTGGAGCTTCTGAGACGTTTTCAAAGGCAGCCCCACATAGAGAGCGTTGCAGTAGTCTATTCAGGATGTAACCAGAGCGTGGACCACTGTTCTCCAGACCCTTGATTCTTTGAGTCGCCCTCTTCCTCTGGACACATTCCAGCTTAGAATCAACATCTCCCTTCAGTTGCGGTGCCCAGAATTGGTCACAGTATTCCAGGTGTGGGTTGCCTAGAGCAGTGTTTCCCAACCAGTGTGCCGGGGCACACTAGTGTGCTGTGAGTGATCATCAGGTGTGCCATGGGAAATTACAGTGGAGAGAGAGAGAGAGAGAGAGAGAGAGCCTAGCAGGAAACTTCAGGCAGCGGAAATGAGGCTTTCTTGTCTGAAGCAGCAATGCCAGCCAGCCTGGCTGCAGTCAGGGAGAGCCCTCGGCATCCAGAACTTTCCTCCCTCCCTCCTTTCCTTCCTTCCCTCCCTCTGCGCGCTACCTGGCTGGGCTGCGGCTCCTCCTGCTTCCTGGCTCCCGGGCGCTCTTCTGCCCTCCTGCCCTCCGGAAGCAAGGAGGAGGAGGAGTCCGTGGGAGCTGCCCCCGTCCGACCCTGCTCCCGGAGGCTCGAGGTGAGGCTTTCTGCCCTCTAGCCCCTCTGCGCCGGAGAAGGGGAGCAACCCCTCATCTCCTGGCCTCTCCTGGCTGGGCTCCAGGTTCGCTGCAGAGCAGAGGCCGGGATGTGCAGCTCCACAGCCCAGCTTGGTTCCTTCCTGATCTGGCCCCAAGGCGACAGCAGGGAAGCCGAAGGGACACGGGGGGGGGCACTCCTGGGGGGGCTGAACCCCTTCAGGAAGGAGAGCGACGGCTGCGAGCCTCTGCCGAAGTTTGTTCCGAGGCTCGGAGCCACCCCGTGTGCTCAATTCCTACTCGTCCTGCTCAACCGAGCCCGCGCGCACTTCAGCCACTCAGCGCAGCCCTCCCCTGCGGGACGGTGATGGGCCCCCTGTGTGTGGGCCTCCCGGGGAAGGGGGGTTTGGCGGAAGCAGCGGTGTCACGAGGGGGGAGGGTGACAGTAAAATGACAGAGTGTCATTTTGTGTCATTTTGGTTGGTGGTGCGCCCCAGGATTTTGTAAATGTAAAAAATGTGCCGCGGCTCAAAAAAGGTTGAAAAATGCTGGCCTAGAGCGTTCCTCCAACCCCCATTCGGCGATTGATTGCTTTGTTCCTCTGCAGCAGCCTCGTGCGAACTCCGTTCCTCTCTGCCTTCCCGCGGAGCCTGAGAGCGTTGTAGGGGTTTATTTACACACCGCTTTCTTGCCCATATTGTTTGGGGATTGCTCCAGCATTGGTCTTATCTGAAAATCCAAAATCTGTGAGCCAGATGTAATCATCAAAAGAGCCACTCCTGGCTCGCGAGCCATAGGTTCCCGACCCCTGATCTATAGTGTTCCCCTATGATGCACTTTTTCCCCATTCTAAACTGAAAGCCTGCCCCCACTATTTCATCTTTTTGGGCCCCCCTCATTTGCTATCTCCTACCCCTATCTCACCCAGGGTTTTATCATTTTATTTTGTACATTTGGCCTGCCCATCCTATTCGGTTGTTATTGTGTGAATTTTCTGTATTATTCCATTCGTTATTGTAATTTTATTTTTTATTATTATTTCTGATGTATTTTGTTTTGTACTTTGTATTTTACTGTGTTGTATTGTATTTTAGAAGGGCTTGGCCTCCTGTTAGCCGTCCCGAGTTCCCATTGAGGAGATGGTGGTGGGGTATAAATAAAGATTATTATTATTATTATTATTAGGTTTCGACAGAGAAGCAGGGACTTTCCACAAGGAATTTTTAGCGCTTTAAATGCCACGGCTGCATGCAGTTGTAGGATCCCCGGAGCAGTCCCTGCAAGCAGCCCAAAGAGCCACATTCCCATAGAATTAAGCTGCAAGCACTAAAAGTGCAGCCCTTGGCAGGAAAGCCTGGAAGTTTATTGCTGGGTATTTCAGGAATTTCCATCCGTATCCCTGCCCTTGTCCTACTTAGCAAGAAGGATGCGCCAAAAAGCCTGCTCCGCTCTTTTTGCAATTTTTTGTCACGTGTGTCCTGCCAGAATATCGTTTCTCATGCACTTCTTCTGCATGCTGAGACTCAATAGCACAGCTGCATGAGTTCAAATGCTGACACACACACACACACTCCAACTCAGGAATCTGTGGGTTTCTGGACCTGTGCCTTAGCCAGGACTTTGAAGGAAAACTTTCCAGGCTGGCCTGAGACAGTTTTACTCTCTCAAATAGCTGCTCCGTACAATCTGTGAGCAATTCAGGCCCTCTTCCAGGGAGCATACCATCATCCCCAAACCCTTTAGGGACATTCTCATCAGATAAGACACTTTGAACAGGAATCCCATTGTCATTCTCTGCATCTAGAGCAGTGTTTTTCAACCTTTTTTGACCCGCGGCACATTTATTACATTTACAAAATCCTGGGGCACACCACCAACCAAAATGTCACAAAACGACACTCTAACACAGTAATACACATATTTAATATGTTTTTAAATGTATTTATACACTCAGTGTTTAACCTGGGCCTGTTTCGATGAACACAACATAGATATCCTGGCAGGAATGGCAGAAAGACACACACGAAGGTCTTGCTCAACAGCTGGGAGTTATAGTTCACCCGCAATCAAAGACCATTCTGAACTCCACCAATGATGGAATGGAATCAAACTTCCCACACAGAACTACCATAACCAAGAGAAAATACTATAAGAGTTTGGTGGCCATTGACCTTGAGTTTTGGAGTTGTAGTTCACCTATATCCAGAGAGCACTGTGGAGGGGAGGGAGGAAGATGTGGGGCGAGTCTGCGCAGTAGCACCCACACAGGTCACGTCTTCCTCCCTCTCCCCTCCCGCAGAAGCTTCAGCATGAGCAAAGCGAGGCAAAATGAGCAGAGCAAGGCTGGGAAGAAGGGAGCCCGAGTGGAGAGGAAAAAGTGTTGGGCAGGAGGGGGAAGAAAGGGTATTGGAGGTTCCAATTTCCCACGGCACACCTGATGATCCCTCACGGCACACTAGTGTGCCACAGCACACTGGTTGGGAAACACTGTTCTAGGGTATGAATTCTGTTAACTGTGCAGTAACATGTATACCTTACTTAGGTTTTTTGTTTTACAAAAGAGAGGAGGGGTATTAAAGAGGCCGCATTCTGTGTCAAGAGCAACCTTATCATTAGAAACATCATTAGATACATGACTAGGATGTCCCCCCAAGTTCCTCAAAATGATTAGCCTGCTACATGAGGGCCAGCACGATGAAGTCAAATGTGGCGATGCTCTCTCAGAGCCCTTTCTAATAAACAATGGAGTGAAGCAAGGTTGTGTTCTTGGACCAACCCTATTTACAATCTTCTTCAGCATGATGCTCCAAAGGGCTATGGCAGACCTACAAGAAGAAGACGGCATATATATATACGCTATCGTACTGATGGGAGCTTGTTCAACTTAAGCTATCTGAGGGCTCGCACTAAGACTCAAACTATCTAGTCTGTGAGCTGCTTTTTGCCGACGACGCTGCCCTTGTCACCCATCCAGAACCAGTCCTGCAGGGCCTGACATCCTGCTTTGCAACAGCTGCAGAGCCGTTTGGGCTGGAAGTCAGCCTGAAGAAAAGGGAAGTTCTCTACCAGCCCGCACCACAGGAAGAACACCATCATCCCCACGTCAGCATAGGCACATCTCACCTACCTGGGAAGCATCATCTCTTCAGACGCCAAGATTGATAAAGAGATCGATCACAGATGAGCAAAGGTATTGAGTGCATTTGGAAGGCTTCACAAAAGAGTCTGGAGCAACAAGCACCTGAGGCAAAGCACCAAAATCAGTGTTTACAGAACTATTGTACTGTCTATTCTCCTCTATAGGTCTGAAACATGGGTCACCTATCACCAACACCTACGACTCCTCGAATGCTTTCATCGCAAGCATTCGCACAATTCTAAATATACACTGGACCGACTATGTGACGAATGTTGCTGTCCTTGAGCAAGCAGGGATCACCAGCATTGAAGCCATGCTATTATGAACACAGCTGCGCTGGGCAGGGCACGTCTCTAGGATGGAGGACCACCGCCTCCCAAAGATACTACTCTATGGTGAACTCGCAAGAGAGGCGCCCCAAAAAAGAGATATAAGAACTCCTTGAAACAACATCTCAGTCACGGCCAGATTGATCACCAACAGTGGTCCTCCCTGGCTTCACATCGGGAGGCATGGAGACGCACTATCCACAATGCTGTGGCCTCTTTCGAGAAGACATGCCGAACGAGTCTCGTAGAGAAACGACAACGCAGAAAGAACCGTAACTTGGAAACAACATCACCCAAGGAGACTTTCTGCTGTGCTTTCTGCAACCGGACTTGCCTATCTCAGATTGGCCTTTTTAGTCATCAGTGCACTTGTAGAAAGCGCGGGATGAGTCCTTCCTGAATCTTCATCTGTGAAGAAAAGCCAAAGGAAAGATACATGAACCTCAGAAAGATCATTGTCATTCCCAACATCCAGAGTACCCTGATCATTAGACTCACAGTCATAGGTTGAACTCCCAACTGCAACAGAGGCATGTCTTCCCTGAAGAATTCTTCCTGAGGAAACCCAGGAAAGGTCTGCCAGAAGTCAGGTCCGCTTGCAGGCGTGTCAGAGCAACAAGCATCCTGGAGCATCCAACCTGTCAGGATAGGCACAGGTGGCGCCTGATGCGCATCTCCCTGGGATCAAGGCCTCCCTGACACCTGGATGGCGCCGAGTCCTGACTTGCAAAGACTCAGCTCATTGAATAGGCTGACACTGAAGCCTGGCGCTTGAACCGTCAAGGAGAAGGGCAGAAAGCCTTTTTGCGGAGGAGTGGGAATGTTTAAATGGCCTAGGCTTGAAATGTCTTCATCTCGCTTAGTCCTAAGGATAGTACGGATTCTGTAGATCAGGCAGGGGCAAACTTCGGCCCTTGGGGTGTTTTGGACTTCAACTCCCACAATTCGGAATTGTGGGAGTTGAAGTCCAAAACACCCCGAGGGCCGAAGTTTGCCCATGTCTGCTGTAAATGCTTTTGACTTGAGCCTTCCTTAGTGGGTTGCACGACTGTTCCCCTTTGCTTTCCAATGGCGGTGCTTAGCAACATCTTCTTTCTACATAATTTTTCGGTTTCATCTCCACGTGTTTTTGCTTAACATTTCTTTGTCTCTTGCAAGCTGCCTTTGCGGGGAAAAGGCAGGATGTAAATAAAGGGATACGGTCCCACACGACGCAATGTGTTTGTTGTCATGACATGCTTTCGAAATGGATTCTGACTTTTGGAAACCCGCTCCTAGGAGTTTAGGTGGCCTGCTTTCTTCAGAGCAGGTTTGCCAGGGCTGTCCCGAGGCAAAGAGAGAGTGAGGCTTCACCAAGGTGATAGTGGTTGTAGTAGTAGTAGTTGTTGTTGTTGCCTTCAAGTCATTTCCGCCTGTTGGCGACCTAAAAGGGTTGCTCTGGATCACCCAGTGGGTTTTCATGGCACTGGGACTGTGGCACAGCTGGCTGGGAGTCAGTTGAATTAAGACCACTACTGACCGAAAGGTCATGAGTTCGAAGCCAGCTCGGGCCGGAGTGAGCTCCCGACCAATATTGTGTAGATTGTTTGCATCCCGAAAGACAGTTGCATCTGTCAAGTAGGAAATTTAGGGACCACTTTCTGCGACAGCTCCCCTGGTGGCCAAAACCTGGAACGTTAAATAGCCTCTGAGTGTCTGTCTATTAGGGCTGATTGATCCAAGAAAAAAACGTTTCAAAACTTGTTTCGGATCTAATTGTAGCTGTCGTTTCGAATTATATGGACTTTCGAAAAATTTCCGATAAATTTCAAAATTGATTCGGAAGTATTTCCAAAATTCAGAAGTCTTCGGAAATGGTGTCCGCTTTTCAAAAATGGGCAAAAAAATCAGCAGAACGGAGAGTCAGCTGTTAACCATCAGCCAATGAGCAATCAGCAAGAAAATTCAGAAATGACATCCGAAATTTGGAATTCCAAAATTTGGAATTTCGGAATTCCTGTTGGGAGGGTTGCTCTCGAAATTGCTAAAAAAAGGTTGGAAGTACCCGAAAAACTTCCGAAATTCGGGCACATCTGAAATTGTAGAACAGCCCTATTGTCTATATATGTTATGTGTCTATGGCATTGAATGTTTGCCATGTATATGTACATCGCAATCCGCCCTGAGTCTCCTGCGGGGTGAGAAGGGCGGAATATAAATACTGCAAATAAATAAATAAATAAATAGCTGGCTGAGCGGGGATTCGCACCCTGATGTCCTGAGCTGTCAATAGTTAGATGGCCAATTTGCAATGGGGTTTTGTAGCACCGTTTGAGACTAACGGAAAGAAATAAGTTGGTAGATACTTCATCGCTAATGGTCAACACGGATTTATAAAAACAAGTCATGCCAGACTCATCTGATCTCTTCTTTCGATAGAGTTACAAGCTGCGTCGAAACGGAGAATGCCATTAGTCTGTCTGAATGTCCGTCCAACCACTCTGTCCTCCTCTGATGTCCATTCAGAGTGGGGCGCTGGTGGTGAGTGGGGGGTAAGGCTGGGATGGCAGAGGGTCGGGGGGGGGGGGAGCCTGGGCAGCATGGAGGAAGGGGCTGGCATGGGAAACTGCACTTTTGGCAAGCTGTAGCGAACACCCTGCCGCAGGCCTGCTTGGCACAAGGGCCAGACCCCTTGCCCCTGCACTCTGGGGGCCTCCTTTGTCCATGGAGTCGTTCTTCTTTCCTAGATGGGGTGGGCATGCATTCCCAGCCCTGCTATTTTTAGTGCCTTTCGTTGGACGGATATCAAAACTCCACTCTTTCCGTCCTGAATGGGAAGCGGGTGGGAGTCTGTTTTGGAAAGATGTTGTGGCTGCTGCTGTGGTCCCCTTCTCCAAAAACAACACAGAAAGAGCGGCTGGGAAGATGCCCGTTTTCTTGAAATCATAAGCAAAGACGTTCAGTGTGTTGTCAAAGGCTTTCATGGCTGGAATCACTCAGTTGCTGTGAGTTTTCCGGGCTGTATGGCCATGTTCCAGAAGCATTCTCTCCTGATGTTTCACCTGCATCTGTGGCTGATTTGCTGCTTCTTGGCAAGGGATTGGACTGGATTGTCCATGAGGTCTTTTCCAACTCTATGATTTTAAGATTCGAATGGCATCTTCAGAGATTCTGTTGGCAGTGTGTGCATCGAGGGCTGAATGAAAAGTAATGCCTCCACGTTCATAACTCCTCAACAGATAGCAGTACTGGTATGCGGCAGGTACTGGCTTGTTCAGTAGACTCTCCTCTACAGGAAAATAGGGTTTATACGAGAGTTGAATGAAAAGTAATGCCTCCACCTTCGTAACTCCTCAACAGATGGCAGTACTGGTATGCGGCAGGTACTGGCTTGTTCAGTAGACTCTCCTCTACAGTTCCATTTTGGTGGGAAGCCTTCGCATTGAGCAATTATGTTGTTAAAGTGTGACATACGGAACCCTGCACAGACGGTCGGTCAATGCGACTTAAGCAACATGCAGTCATTGGATTCTTGGCAGCAGAAGGTGTCATCCCAAAGGAGATTCATGCAAGCTGTTTATGGGGATTGTGTGGATGTGAGTACTGTGCGTTGTTGGGCAAGTAAGTTTCAAGATATTGAGGTGGGAACATCTGACTTGCATGACAAACAAAGAGTTGGATGTCCTGTGACAGCGACCACCGAGTTTCACAAGCAAAAGGTTGACAGATTGATTCAGGATGATAGTCGTATCACCCAGAGAAAAATTTCAAGCAAGTTAAAGAGTACATTCCAAGGATGATTTATGTGTTTGATTTATTAAAATATTCCCATCCAAACCCAAGTAACAAAGGTGGAGGCATTAATTTTCATTCAACGTGTGTGTGTGTGTGTGTGGAATAAAGCTTGACTAGCATTGGGTAACCTTGTCGATGCAAAGTCAATCAGTGGGGGTATCTGAAGGTTACACTCCCCCTGAAGATGCAGGTTCGCAGCTTGGGAGTGATCCTGGATTCATCGCTAAGCCTGGAACCCCAGTTTTCAGCAGTGGCCGGGAGAGCTTTTGTACAGTTAAGACTTGTGCGCCAGCTGCACCCGTACCTTGGGAAGTCTGATCTGGCTACAGTCATCCACGCTCTAGTTACATCCCAATTAGATTACTGCAACGCGCTCTACGTGGGGCTGCCTTCGAAGATGGCTCGGAAACTACAGCTGGTCCAACAGGCGGCAGCCAGATTGCTAACTGGGGTGACATACAGGGAACATACCACCCCCTGCTATGTCAGCTTCACTAGCTGCCTGTCCATCTCTGAGCCCAATTCAAAGTGCTGGTATCGACCTATAAAGCCCTATACCAGGGGTCGGGAACCTTGTTGACTCAGAGAGCCGTGAAAGCAAAATATTTGGAAATTTATTTCAGTAAGAGCCATATTGTATTTATACACACACACACACACACTGAATTCAACTAAATGTGAGTATATACGTACATACTATGAGAAAAGGATTCCCCGGCAGAATGACGGGACACTTCAGACCTGGCTCTGCAAAAGGCATGCTCAGGACTCTGGGAAGGAAGAGAAGGGGGAAAGAAAAAAATAAGTAAATAAAGAGGAAATAAAGGAGGGAAGGGAAGAGGAAGAAAGAAAGAAAAGAAGAACAAACTATGGAAAAGGAAGAAAAGAAAAGCAGGAGAGAGACAAGAAGGGGAAAAGAAAGAAGGAAATGGGAAGGGAGAAAAGGAAAGGGTGGGGAAAAGAAAGGAAAGGGAGGAAAAAGAATGAAAGAAAAAGAGAGAGAAAAAGAAAGGAAGAGAAAGGGAGGAAGGAAGGGGGAGGAGGGCGCAGGGCCAAGGCGGACCTTGGTGTCGACCTCAGCGAGGCAGTCCCTCCGGAAGGCGTCCAAGAGGCCGTGGTTCTTGAGCTGCCCGAAGATGAGGGCGATGAGCTGGGCATCCCCTGGGGGCAGCGAGGCTAAGTCTACGGCGCCAGGGCCAGGCCCGCCTCCGCTGCCTCCCCCGAAACCCGTGGTGGGGGATGAAAAGGAGAACGAGGCGCCGCCGCCGGACTCCGCCATCCCCGACAAAGAGGGTGCTGTCACAATGCAGGGACTCGGCCGGCCCCTTAATCACACACACACAGACGGTAATCAGCTAACTATTTTTATTGAAGAATAAAGAACAAGTAAAAAGGCAATTGTCCATGAGATAGAAAAGTTCAGTTCAAAAGTAAAGCGTCCGTAGCAAATCCAAAGGCAAGGGTCTTGGCAAAAGGCTTGGCAAAAGCTCCGCAAAACCAAGCGGATCAAGAAACAAGGCAGAGTTCAATCAGGGTCCAAGAAACTTCTTGGCAGGGCACGAGCCGCAACTTGGCTCCGTGGTCTTTTCCTCGCTACACCTCCTTAGGTTAGAAGTGGCCGAGGTACTGAGGATCCGTTCCCACGGATCCTATACTTAATTCCCTTGGCGAGGACCCCGACGCTCTAGGCTTCTCCTCCAATCTGTGCTTCGGGCCCTCGCCCCCTTTGGCCGGTCTAGGCTGTGGTGCCAGACCCTCCTGCTAGCCTCAATGCTCCGTCTCCTATCAAAGCTTCGACCTTGCCTCCCAGCACCTGGTTCCCTATCTTCGTGAGAGTCAAACTCCCCTTGCGCTTCCATGGACTCATCCTCCTCCGTTTCCCACATTCGTTCCTGTGAACCGAGCCCCCCGGGTTTCTCATAGCCTTCGCTATCACTGCTATCTGAATCCCTCTCACCTTCCACATTCTCGTACGGGTCAGGCCATCCATCATCCCAGGCCAGACTCTCTGTGGGAGAAGAAGGCCCAGCTAACTCATTAACCCCTTCTTCCAATCCCTCCAAATCCTCCTCAGAATCTTCCTCAGCTGCCGCTGGTTCTAATGTGAGTGGGACCCCCGGTGCTGCCCCTTGCCCCCCAGGCACGAAAGGGAACTGGGTTGCTACAGCGCAGGGCCCCGAGAGCAGTGGGGGATGAGGAAGAGGCAGCAATGGTGGCGTGGAAGCAGCAGTCATGGCGCATTTGCATCACTCCTCCCCGCTGCATACTGGGAAACCGAGGTCCGGGCTGTTCTGGAGAGCGAGATGCAATCATGAAAAGAGCCACATCTGGCTCCCGAGCCATAGGTTCCCTACCCCTGCTCTATACGATTCTGGCCCAACTTACTTGTCTGAAAGTATCTGCCTCGTACGTCCCATCTCGCAACCTAAGCTCATCTGGGGAGGCCCTGCTCTCACTCCCGCCAACATCGCAAATGCGGTTGGTGGGGACAAGGGTCAGGGCCTTCTCGGCAGTGGCCCCCGCCTATGGAACGCACACCCAAAAAAGATAAGATCGAGCCATCCCTCTTGGCCTTCAGAAAAAAAATTAAAATCGTGGTTCTGGGACCAACGCTTTCAGGCAGCACTTTACTGGACATTGTCTGGAATGGCGTAGCGGCAGATGATACTGTGTTTCGTTTATGGTTTTAACTAATGTTATTTATATTGGCTTTAAATGATTACGTAATTTTAATGTTTATGCTTGCTGTAATATTGTTGTATTTGTGGTGTAGCGACCTTGTACCGTTGCGAATGTAAGCCGTCCTGAGTCCCCCTTCGGGGGTGGAGAAGTGATGGAGTACAAATTAATAAATATCTGCATAAAGATGGCCTGGTCTCTGTTGCCTGGAGGCATCCTTTGTTTGGGAGGTGTTCACTGGCACTTGATTCTGTGCTGTCTGGAGTTCCCCTGCTTCCGAGAGACTTGTAGAAGGCTGCTATTTCCAACAACTGTGTGGGGGAAGGGACAGTCAAGGAGGGCCTCCCCAGCAGATCTCAAAGCCGGGCCTGGCCCAAAAGGGTTAGAGTTGGGGGCGTTCTCCTTGGGGCTGCTGGGTGGGTCCAGCTGCACCCTGAATTGGGAGAGACGAGCAGGGCCGGCCGGTCTTTGGACTGGGTGGGGATGCCGGAGTCGCGCTGAGACTGGCACCAGGCCCCCGCAGACACAGGCTGAGTCAAGGCTGTGGTGCGTTAATGATTATTTGCATCAGGGGAGAGAGAGGCCCCTGAAGTTCGCCCACCCACCTCTATGCGCCTGAGGCATGCACATGCATGGCCAGCCTGAGCCTCACCCTCCTGCCTTTCTCTCCTATGTTGCAGAGGCTGCAAGAGGCGACAACACTGGGATCGGGCATCCTGGGCAGTGCTCGCCTCTTTCCCTCGACACTCTCACATCAAGGCTGGAACCTTTCGTAAGTTAAGTCCCGGAAGCAAGAAGTCTGCAGCCTCGGCCTCCGCCCCGCAGTGCCCACCATGCCATCCAATGGGCCCGTCGACACCACCAGCAGCTCCACCGCAGACCGAGAGGCCGCCGATGCCCGCAAGGTAAGAAGAGGGGAAGCTCTCTTTGTGGTGGGATTGACAGGCGCGGGAGCTCGGCTGGGCTTCGGGAAAGGCTTTGTGGCCACTGACCCACCAACTGCCTGTCTCGGCCACTTGCTGGGAATATTTGTTTGTTTATTGAAGAAACCGTATCAGTATTGTCTTGTCAAAGGCTTTTACAGCTGGAATAATAATAATAATACTTTATTTATACCCCGCCACCATCTCCCCGAGGGGACTCAGGGCGGCTTACATGAGGCCAAGCCCGATAACACATAATAAAATAACACAAAGCAAATAATCTCTCTCTCTCTCTTTGGCATTACTTTGTGAACGAAAATTCTTAGGAAGGACTCATCCCACATTTTTTGCAAGCACGTTGATGACTAATTTCGGAAGTTGGATGTGTCCTTCGAGCCTGTGGAATAGATTTTTCTGGTGGAGCGCAGTGTGCACAGAACTGGCCTCAACCTTTAAACCAGTGGTTCCCAAAGTTTTTTGGCCTACCACCCCCTTTCCACACAAAAAAAAAATTACTCACCGCCCCCTAGAAATTAATTTTTAATTTTTGTAATAGCAATTAAACAGAAAGATATGTGTATTAATGCTTCTACCTTTTTCGTAAAATATAGTAAAGAAAGGTGTTAATTACAAACATTGAATTCCAGAAATAATCACAAAAACAATATGTTTGGGGGAGTATGAGCAACTGTGTCCCTGCGAGTTGGAATCCCCGGGCAGGCGTTGCCGTGGAAACCGCAGTGTGCGCCTCCTTCCTCTCGTCAACCTCGCCAATGGCGCAGTCCTGTGTATCACCTCTTTCTTCCAATGGGGACGTCCTCGCAAGCGCGCAACCCTGCAATTGTCAAGCCTGGCTCACGCCACCACCCCCTTACAGGGGTTCAGCACCCCCCAAATTCTCCCAGCGCCCCCTTGGATCGCCCCATTGCCCACCAGTGGGAACCAGTGCTTTAAACCAAAGGTTCGTCTGCCGGAGCCTAGCAAGCTTGGACGATGGCAGCGAGGTCCTCAGCTCGTAGGTTTGATTTGATTTTCCTTCTCTAGATGGTTGACCTTACAGGGTTAGACGAGCACCATCTGCCTGGGTTTGAAATTAGAGTTTTCCTTCTCTTAGGATGGTTGCCAAAAGGCTAGAAAGCCCATCCCTGCCCTTTCACACTCTTTGTCGGACCCTTTGGTTGTGACCTGGCTATTAAGCCACCGCCAGCATAGCTCACAACTTCATTGGGGTACGCAAGCCTCTCCCCCACGACAAGGGGGCGCCAATGGAAATGACAAAGCAAATAATAAAACAATACAATCAATATAACTCACACATAAGCAATATCAGACAATTTAAAATCATTTCTCCTGACGTTTTGCCTGCATCTGTGGCTAATGGCACCTTCAGAGCACCTTCAGATACTATGCAGGCGAAACCTCAGGAGAAAATACTGCATCTAGAACAGGGCTGTCCAACTTCTACCGGACCTGTGGCCGGAATTCCGGTTACTGATGACCTGGGGGGCCGAAGGGTCTGCCTCTGCCCCCGACTCCGCCCCCCTCCCGGCTCCACCCCTGCCCCGCCCCAGCTCCGCCCCTCCCGCCTTGGAGGTGTCTGTGGAGGACACCGGGGCTTTGACTTGGAGATAGAGATGAACACCAAAATCCCAGTCTCAAGTCCCAGTCCCTGCTTTGAACTGGATTATATTGCAGTGTGGACTCAGGGCCCTTCACACAGCCATATAACTCAGAATATCCAAGCAGGAAACCCCACAAAACCTGCTTTGAACTGGATTATATTGCAGTGTGGACTCAGGGCCCTTCACACAGCCATATAACCCAGAATACCTGCTTTGAACTGGATTATCGGAGTCCACACTCATATAATCTGGTTTAAAGCAAATAACATGGGATTTTATTCAGATGTGTGGAAAGGAAGTCAAATAAGAAGCCAGGGCCCTTCCACACAGGCCTATAACCCTGAATGATAAGGCATAATATTCATTCTGCCTCTGCTAATAATAACAACAACAACAACAACAACAGGTTCCTGGAGTAGGAGACCTCCAAGGGCCATCCAGGGCCATCCAGTCCAATCTCCTTCTGCCATAAGGGGAAAATACAATCAAAGCATTCCTCACAGATGACCATTCAGCCTCTGATGATGATGATGATAATAATAATAATAATTACAATGGGTTCCTAGAATAGGAGACCTCCAAGGGCCATCCAGTCCAATCTCCTTCTGCTATAAGGGGAAAACACAATCAAAGCATTCCTCACAGATGGCCATTCAGCCTCTAATGATGATGATAATAATAATAATAATAATTACAGTGGGTTCCTAGAATAGGAGACCTCCAAGGGCCATCCAGTCCTACCTCCTTCTGCTATAAGGGGAAAATACAATCAAAGCATTCCTCAGCCATGTTGAATCAAACCTAAACTCTCATGAGAGCAACAGAAAGTACTGAACCTTGAGTTCTCCTCCATCCAGAGAGCACTGTGGACTCAAATAATGATGGATCAGGACCAAACTTGGCAGAAATCCTCAGAAGAGGAGGAAGCTGGAAAGGGAATGGATGAGCATCCCCTCCCCGCGCTCCAAACTCAGCCCTGCCCCTTTTTCGCTCTGGCCACGCCCCCTCTCGCTTGGTGCACTCTCTCCCTCTTTCTTTCAAGTGGTGGAAAAGGGAAGGAATGAAAGGGGGAAAGAGAGAGAGAAGGAGGGAGGGAGAGAGAGGGGGGAGGGAGGGAAGTAGGAGGAGGAGGAAAGGAGCCTGCGCCCCGCCCGCCCCTCGCCCCCCCGAGCCGGAAAAAATAAATAAAAATATTCGAAAAAATATTTGAAAAAATATTTAAAACATATTTTTTTTACATCTTAAAAAGCAGATATCTTGCAGGAGGGTAGGGGGCCATGGGGAAGGGGTTGGGGGCCGTATACGGCCCACGGGCCGGCAGTTGGACAGTCCTGATCTAGAACACATTGGCCATGCAGCCCGGAAGCCACACAACACCCCAGTGATTCCGGCCGTAAAAGCATTTGACAGTTGATTTTGCCATTTGAGAGTTGTAGATGCTGGGACTTATAGTTCACCTACAATCCAAACTCCACCAAAGATGGAACTGAACCAAACTTGGCACACAGGACTCCCATGACCACATCTGGAATACTGTGTCCAATTCTGGGCACCACAATTGAAGGGAGATGTTGACAAGCTGGAATGTGTCCAGAGTAGGAAGGCGACTCAAAGGATCAAGGGTCTGGAGAACCAGTCCTATGAGGAGAGGCTTCAAGAGCTGGGCATGTTTAGCCTGAAGAAGAGAAGGCTGAGAGGAGACATGATGAGGGCCACGTATAAATATGTGAGGGGAAGTCAGTCCTAGGGAGGAGGGAGCAAGATGCCTTTCTGCTGCCCTGGAGAACAAGACACAATGGATCAATGGCTCCAAACTACAAGAAAGGAGATTCCACCTGAATGTGAGGAAGAACTTCTTGACTGGGAGAGCTGTTCAGCAGTGGAACTCTCTGCCCTGGGGTGTGGTGGAGGCTTTTAAACAGAGGCTGGGTGGCCATCTGCTGGGGTTGCGGAGAGATCGTCAGCTTTCTCTGCCAAAGGGGTTCCTAAGGCCATCAGAAATACGTGTTTTCTGATGGTCTTTGGTGACCCTTCTGAAACCCCTTCAGGGGTCACGACCCCCAGGTTGAGAACCACTGCACTAGACAGCAGTCACAATCCGGTCTATGTGATCCTTCCTATTCAAGAGAGAACAATACTTTCATGCTATTTGAACAATATACATGTATTTATTTATATTTATATTCATCAAATAAATGAAAACAGGTCTTCCATGCGTTCCAGCAGATGGGACTATGAACGGTGGGTGTTGTGCTTCTATTTGATGGTTTGTCCTTTTTTTGACGTGTTTTTAAAATAGAGGTCTGGGTTTGTGCTTTAGCTTTTTGTATTAATAGACTTTAAAAAAACAGTACTCTTGTTTTTTTCTCTCCAATGGTTGCAATCCATTTGGGATGCTGTTTCGGGAACAAAGGATAAGGCAGTGTTCCCGAAAGCACCGAGAGACTCTGGAGCAGGCCTGGGCCAACTTGGGCCCTCCATTCCTCCAGGTGTTTTGGACTCCCACCTTTCATAACAGCCTCAGGGTTGGAACTCAGCCTGCGGTTGTGTTTAAGGACCAGGGTGCTTTAGGTGTGGGGAGTGATGACAATGAGTTTCAAGATGGCAACCGTCTGGTCAATGATATTGATGCAGAGAATGACCAGGAGATCCCTGTTCAAAATGTCGTTTCCCATGAGAATGTTCCCGAAGGGTGTGGGGATGATGGTCTGCTCCCTGAATTGCTACCAGGGAATTTCCATGATTTGGAGCTTGAGAACAGCTCGACACCTGGCCCAGCTGCAGAAATTAATGAGCAAATAGATAGACGGGAGGAGATTAGTCAAAACAGAAAAGCCGAGTAGTGGCTTCGGCGTTCTGCCAGGCTGAGAGAGAAAAAGATAAGAGATTCAAAGCTAAAGCAAAATCAATTTCTGAGCACTTGGGACATAGCTTAACGAGGAGATAAAAGTCCCAAGTACAGGATATGTAGTCAGATGAAGCATAGGACTACTGCAATGCGCTCTAAATGGGGCTTCCCTTGAAGACGGCCCGGAAACTGCAACTTTTCCAATGCTCGGCGGCCAGGATTAATAATGGGGGTGAACTTTCAATGTAAACAAACAATTTATAATACTACTTTAAAAATTTTTATTCCTTCCTGGAAATTCCTGTTTGGAATATTTTATTCTCAGTAAAAATATTGTTAAATTAGCCTCCCCGCATAAGCAGTACCTAAATTTCCTACTTGACAGATGCAACTGTCTTTTGGGCAGCACAGGCCAACAGCAAGCTAGACAAATGGTCGGGAACTTACTCCGACCCAGACTGGCTTCGAACTCATGACTTTTTGGTCAGTAGTGATTTAATGCAGCTGGTTACGAACTAGCTGCGCCACAACCCGGTCCAAATGCTGTGGAAGGATGAAGTGTCCTCCGTGCTGATCCTGGGGCGTCTTCATCGCCTCCCTTGTTCCAGCCGGCAGCCTTCGAAGCCTCTTTTCCCAAGTGATACTTAAAACGGGGGTTTTGGGTTTCAGCTGCTGCGCTTCGCCTGCATTATGCATGCCAATATGCAAATGTTTTCGTTTTCCCGTTACTGTGGATTCCCTCAGTCCCTGCAAGGCAGCCCCAAATGCCAGGCCCCCTCCCATGGGGTCAGGACTGCAGCCCCCTCCCAGGGCAACAGCCCTCTCTCGAGGCATAGAGTCCGCAAGATGGGGCCACAGACTGGTCTGCATGTCTCGTTGCTCCTCACTCATTATGTCTGTTTTTTCATAGGTCAAAAGCAAACTAGACTATTAATGGTCGGGAGCTCACTCCGACCCAGGCTGGCTTTGAACTCATAACCTCTAGGTCAGTAGTGATTTAATGCAGCTGGATACTAACTAACTGAACCACAGCCCGGTCCCTGGGAACCTGGCAGACTCCCTTCTCTGGAGGTTTTTAAGCAAAGACTGGATGGCCATCTGTCGGGTGGGCTTTGATTGTGCCTTCCTGCCTCACAGAGGTTATTGGGCTGGGTGGCCCTTGATTCTATGGTTCTCTGAGAGAGATCTGTAGCCACAGCCTAACTCGGAAAAGCCCAGTTTGAGTGGCTACTGTGCTATTAATGAGTGGTTTCCTCTTTGCCCCTTTGAAACTGGTTTCGGCTCCTATAATTAGTGGCTTCCTGGTCACGGGAATCAGCTTCTGTAGCCAGAGCAGTTGTGCAATACAGAAAAGTCCCACTTGCCCCATAGCTCACTGTAAAATGTTCCTTTCCAAATTGCGCTTGACCTTCCTCTTTGCCCCAGTGGGCCTGTTCTGTGGCTTAGAGGTACGGCTTAAACCTTCACCGTCGGAAAGATACGGCACAAGATGTTGCTCACATTGATTCCGGCACTCATTTCCTGTCTCTTCTCGGCAAGCCGGCTGCTCACGAAAGCCACGCCGTCAACAGGATGCCCATAAAGCTTTCAGCGCAGGGGGCGAAGACAACAGGGAGTGCACACTCACTCGGCAAATCGGATCAAAGCGGCCACTTGGACACAAAGCCTTTCCCCTCCCAAGTCTTTTGCAGCCATGACCAATGTTTCGCTGCTCTTTTCCCAAAAAGACTGTGGCCCAGCTGGCTGGGTGTCAGCTGAATTAAAAATCACTACCGACCGAAAGGTCATGTGTTCGAAGCCAGCCTGGGTCGGAGTGAGCTTCCGGCCAATTGTGTAGCTTGTTGTTGACCTTTGCAACCCGAAAAACAGTTTATTTCTTTACAGTATTTATATTTGGCCCTTCTCACCCTGCAGGGGACTCAGGGCGGATTACAATGTACATATACATGGCAAACATTCAATGCCATAGACACACAACACATATAGACAGACACTCAGAGGCTATTTAACATTCCAGCTTCTGGCCACCAGGGGAGCTGTCGCATTCCTTCATTCTTTGCATACTTCCAGGAGATTTTTATGGCCTCGTAAATCAGTTAAATTAGCCTCCCCACACATGGGTGGTACCTCAATTTCCTACTTGACAGATGCAACTGTCTTTTGGGCTGCAAAGGTCGACAAGTTGCATCTGTCAAGTAGGGAATTTAGGTACCACTTTGTAGGGAGGCTAATTTAACAAAAATTTACGAGGCCATTAAAATTCTCCAGCAAAAGCATGAGGAGAATGTGGAAAGTACTTCATCAGTGTCGCAGATGGACGGTGAAGCGAGAGCTCCCCTGGTGGCCAGAAGTTGGAATGTTAAATAGCCTCTGACTATCTGAACTTCCGCTTCTTCGTCCACTTGTGACACTGAGTCCTTGATGGAGTACTTCCTCATTCTTATGCGCGCATGCTGCTGGAAAGTTTTATGGCGTCGTAAATTAATTAAATTAGCCTCCCCGCAGAAAGCAGTACCTACATTTCCTACTTGACAGGTGCAAGTGTCTTTCAGGCTGCATAGGTCAACAGCAAGCTAGACTATTGATAGTCAGGAGCTCACTCTGACTTGGACTGGCTTCAAACTCATGACCTCTCTCGGTCAGTAGTGATTTAATGAAGCTGGATACTAACTAGCAGCACCACAACCTCGTCCTCTGATGTTTCCCATCATTCCCTTTTTCCCTTTTTAAAATTGTTTATTTTGAGTTCATTTTTTTCTTCTTTTTTTGAAAATGGAACTAAAAACGTCGTTGTCTCCTTTTGGAGGAAGTGTCCTTGCTGTCTCCACCTGCCCCATGCACAGGCTCCCGGTGTGGCTTCCTGAGTGGGGTTTGTGCCTACGGTGCCGGTGCATCTGGGCGCCTTCTCACCCCTTCTTCCTTTCTCTCTCTCTGTTTCTTCCTGAGCAGCAGGGCGAAGAGGAAGCCGATGAGAACCGGAACAAAGACGAGAAGCCAGATCCGGGGATCCCGGCGAGGAAGGCAGGGCGGCCCGGCAGGAAGCGCAAGCAGCCAGTGGTGAGTAGACGCGGCGCGGTCACGAGGCCCTTGGAAGGGCCGGGGTGCGCATGCGTGCGCAGGTGAGCAGGAGGCAGGCCTGGAACTTGGCGTGTCCTGGGTCCCGAGGAAGAGCACGAGCAGCCAGGTGGGTCTCGAGGAGGAGGAGGAAAGCATGGGCACGCAGCTTTTGGGAACACCTAGCTGGGTTTGCACCAAGGTTTGAAGAAAGCATGGGCCAACTTCGGCCCTCCAGGTGTTTTGGACTTCAACTCGCACAATTCCTAACAGCCGGCAGGCTGTTAGGAATTGTGCGAGTTGAAGTCCAAAACACCTGGAGGGCCGAAGTTGGCCTATGCCTGCCTTAAGGTCTGTTATTTACAGTATTTATATTCCGATATTCTCACCCCGCAGATCACAATGCACATATACATGGCAAACATTCAATGCCATAGATATACAACATGTATAGACAGACACACAGAGGCTATTTAACAATCCAGCTTCATGGGGGTATGCTTGAATTCCGGCCACCGGGGGAGCTGTCACTTCACCGTCCACTTGTGACATCGTTGGAGTACTTCCTCATTCTTTTGCACGCTGCTGGAGATGTTTATGGTGCCGTAAATTAGCCTCCCCGCATAAAGCGGTACCTAAATTTCCTACTTGACAGATTTTTATTTTGTCATGTCAGGAGTGACGTAAGAAATTACAACTAGCTTTTGGTGTGGGAATTGGCCATCTGCAAGGATGTTGCTCATGGGATGCCCGGATGTTTTTTAATGTGTTACCATCCTTGTGGGAGGCTTCTCTCATGTCCCCGCACGAGGAGCTGGAGCTGATAGAGGGAGCTCATCCGTGTTGTCCTTGGATTCGAACCTGCCACCTGTTGGTCTTCAGTCCTGGCAGCACAGGGGTTTAACCCACTGCACCACCGGGGGCTCCTACTTGACAGATGCAACTGTCTTTCGGGCTGCAAAGGTCAACAGCAAACTAGACAAATGGCCGGGAGCTTACTCCAACATGGGCTGGATTCGAACTCATGGCCTTGCCATCAGTAGTGATTTTAATGAAGCTGTGCTACAACCCTGTCGCCATGCCTGGCAAAAGTGTGTGATTTGTCCAAGGTCATCCAGTAGGCTGAATGAGGATTTTGAACCCAGGTCTCGAGAGATGACTAGTGCTCAAGCCACTGACCCAGGCTGGCTTCCACACTCCTCTTGCTCTCCTTACGCATGTCACAGGAGACAGGGATACATACATGTGCTCTTTCCCACCCTACGCTTCCTCTTACTCCACTTCTTTTTGAATGGGGCCCCTTCCCTGCCTGTGACACGGCTGCCTTCGGGCTGCATGCATCTCTCTCTTGTCAGGATGCGTGCTCGGACACGCCTGCCGCATCTGGCGGGAACGCTCGCACACCATGCCTCTTGTTCATCCAAACCCCTCGGGGGAGACTTGTGACGATGTGGTTTGGACACTCTTGCAAGAAATGGGTTCGTGCGCTTGACTTCCTAAAGCATCACGTGGCGGGGATTCAGGAATGTGTGCGAGTGTGCGAACTCCGATGGTGGGGGACGCTTTTGCAACGCTTTTCCGTGTTCAGGCGCATATGGTTTTTCCTTGTTCATGCATTCCTTTATATGACCACCCCCCACCCCAGAAATTCAATTGATGCGCGGAATCCACACTGAGTCCCCTTGGGGAAAGAGCATAGAATATAAATAATAAAGATTATTATTATTTGATACACAACAAGATGAATCCACAGCAAACAAGATCCCTTTGCTGGGTTTTGTATTAGATCCCACATTGGATGCTTTCCGAGTGTCTAGGACTGTGTTATGTATCAGCTGGTGATTTTGTCAGCATGGATTGTTTTGAAGTGCAGGCCAAGGTTTTTAGGCACTGCGCCCAGTGTGCCGTTCACCACTGGGACCACCTTGTCTGGCTTATGCCAGAGTCTTCGCAGTTCAATCTTTAAATCCTGTTAGGAATTGTGGGAGTTGAAGTCCAAAACACCTGGAAGGAGGGCCCAAGTTGGCCCAGGTCTAATACAATCTCCGTTGTTGTTTTCTATCTTTGATCTACTGTATATACTCGAATATAAGCCTAGTTTTGCAGCCCCTTTTTTAGACTGAAAGAACTCCCCTTGGCCTTTACTCAAGCCAAGGTTATTTATTATTTTACTGGGTTATTATTATTATATTATATTTATTTTATTACTCTATTTATTATTATGTTTATTACATTTATTATTTTACTCTATTATTATTACATTTATTATTTTACTCTGTTATTGATATTATTACATTTACATTATTTTACTCTAATATATTTATTATTTTGCTCTATTATTATTTCACTTACATTATCTTACTCTATTATTTTTATTACTTTTATTATTTTACTCTATTGTTATTACATTTATTGTTTTTACTGTTATTGGTATTATAACATTTAGATTATTTTACTCTATTATTTTTATTATTTTTATTATTTTACTCTATTATTGCATTTATTATTTTACTCTATTTATTGTTATTATTACATCTATTATTTTGCCCTCTTTATTATTATGGGCAGGATATGTCACCACATTTACATTGAAGGGGGCTAGAATAATAGTTTAATTAGAGTTGGAAAGTCTTAAATGACAGTTTTATGTAAATATTCAAAAACATTCAACCTACTGATGCCTCATTTAATGTCATTTTATTGGTATCTACTTTTATTTTGGAATTGACCCGTAGCTGCTGCATTTCCCACAGCTTATAGTTGTGTAAATACGTTTCCCCACTTTTTGTGGCCAAATTAGGTGCCTCGGCTTATATTTGGGGCGGCTTATACTTGAGTATATACGGTAATTAGAAGACTTCTGGCAACTTTATCCCAATAGGTCTTCTTGGCAAACCCAGTTAGAAGGAGTCTAGGCACTGCCTTCTGAAGCTGAGAGAGTATGACTTGCTCACGCTTACTGTGTGATGGAGGCTCCTTCTCTGGAGGTTTTGAAAGAGACGCTGGATGGCCATCTGTCGGGGGTGCTTTGAATGTGATTTCCTTGCTTCTTGGCAGAATGGGGTTGGACTGGATGGCCCACGAGTCCTCTTCCAACTCTATGAATCTATGAATCTAATATTTGTACTGTATATGGATGTATATATGAATATTCGTATGTTTGATCAACAAATCAAAACCACTCCGTGTTCTCCGTTTCCGTGTCTGCCCCGGCCATTTCTCACAGTCGCTTTGGGCCATGTCTTTGAGTGCAGCTGTGGAGCTGCGGGGCTTCCTTTCCCAAACATCCACCGGGCCAAACGGGCCGTGGGAATGGCGGCGTCCTCGGTTGTGCACTCCTTTGCTCTGCATGCGCTCGATCCCTCTCTTTCCCTCTCCGTCCTTCTCCGACTGCCCTTGCACAGCTGCAACCCGATCCTTGGCACGGCTTGCCAATGGAGAAAAGAGGCAAGCTGGCTGGCAGCCACCTGCTGCACAAAACCCTTCGGGAAGAGTGGCTGCCGGCTGTGCCGCCATCAGCGAATGCCTCCTGGAACTGGATTGAGCCGGGTGGGCGGAGGGGAGCGATGGCTGGGCCTTGAAGGTGTCCAAGCGGGCCCCTCTGTTCCTCTGAAGCTGTTGCAAAGGCACAGAGCAAGTGGAAAGCTTCCAGCCGCTGCTTCTTCTGGGTCTCCTTCTCTCCACCTTTGTGTATTTAAGGGGCCGGCCCAGTCCAATCCTGGAAGGCCTCGGCATGAAACAGGAAGAGCAGCGTGTGTTTATCCAGATGCGTGCTCCGTTCCCTGGACCTGGTGCAGATGTGAAGGAGGCCCAGGGGAAGAAGACAGCACAGGAAAACTTTCCCTCTGTTTCTCTCCAAAGCTAGAGGAACACAGTCAGTCCTCTAGTAAGAACTTCCTGACTTTGCGAGCTGTTCAGCAGTGGAACTCTCTGCCCTGAAGTGTGGTGGAGGCTCCTTCTATGGAGGTTTTTAAGCAGAGGCTGGATGACCATATGTCAGGGGTGCTTTGAATGTAATTGTCCTGCTTTTTGGCAGAACGGGGTTGGACTGCATGATGGCCCACCAGGTCTCTTCCTACTCTAGTATTCTATATCCGGCATGGGCCAACTTGGGCCTTCCAGGTGTTTTGGACCTCAACTCCCACAATTCCTAACAGCTGGTAGGTCATGGCATACTTGTGTAGGTGCGCAGATGTGCCATGAGTGTGTGCATATGGCAACTGCTCTTGAGTTTGAAATATTTACCTTTCAGAAGGGTCAAAGTGGCAGAAAAGGGTCAGGACACTGTCAAACCCTAATTCCCAGGATTCCATAGCATTCAACCACAGTTGTTAAGTAAAAAGGTAAACGTAAAGGTTTCTCTTGACATTAAGTCTAGTTGTGACTGACTCTGGGACTCATCTCCATTTCTAAGCCAAAGAGCCGGCCTTGTCCATAGATACCTCCAAGGTCATGTGGCCAGCATGACTGCACGGAGCACTGTTACTTCCCACAGAAGTTGCATGTTTTCAAACTGCGGGAACTCATTTTGCTCCCCAGATTCGAACTACCAATCCTTCATTCAGCAAGTTCAGCAGCTCAGTGGTTGAACCCATTGTGCCAACACAGCTGTTAAAAGTGGGGTCAAACTGTGTTAATTCTACAGTGCAGATGCACCCTTGGGCATGGGGTCATGGGTTTGAGAAATAACAAGAGAACCTTAGGAAAAAGCTCATTGGTGGCCTCATACTTTAGCAGAACATTGACACGTGGCAGCAATTGCTGAGACATCACCACCTTGGGAAGTTGCTAAGACTTTCCTCCAATGTGTGGGTCACACCAGAGACAGAAGGCAATCTCTACCATGGTGACTAAGAGTAGTAGTAGTGGTAGTAGTAAGAGCAGTCACAGCGGCAGTCATAGAGGGCTTAATGTTAATCTGGGTCAAGAAGGGGGAATAAAGGGCAAGTAGTAACAGCAATGGACAATCACCATTGGTTGAGGCTGCGGTAGCACAGCGAGTTAAACCATTAGCGGCACAAAAACTTGCTGACTGGAAGGTTAGCAGTTCAAAGCCATGGGTTGGGGTGAGCTCTTGCTGTTAGCTCTAGCTTCTGCCAAACTAGCAGTTTGAAAACATGCAATGTGAGTAGACAAATAGGTACTGCTACGGCGGGAAGGTAAACGGCGCCCATGCAGCTATGCTGGCAAACACAACCAGGAGGGGTCTACGGACAACAGACTCCTCAGTATGGAAAATGGAACAAGAGCACTGCCCCATGGCCAGAGTTGAGCACCACCTCCAGATGCCGGAGACGGAAAGGGAAGCCTTTGCCTTTGTTTGTGTATTGTATGCCCTTATTCTTTATTGTGTTGTTGTTGTTGTTGTTTTACTGACACATAAACACAGTATGTCACAGCAAACAAGATCTATGCTAGAGTATCTCAAAATCACAAGTCAAACACTTCCCAAGCGTCTAGGACTGTGATATATTTTTGAATGATCTGCGCAGATCCAAGTCAGGGGGCCCATTGCAGTTGGCAGATCATGATGTTGTCAATGTTTATTGTTTCCAAATGCCAGCTGAGATCTTTTGGCACGGCACCCAGTGTGCCAATGACCACTGGGACCCCTGGACTGGTTTATGCCAGAGCTTTTGCAGTTCGATTTTGAGGTCTTGATAGCGGCTGAGTTTTTCGTCAGTGCGACTGTCACCTGGAATGGCGACATCAATAATCCAGACTTTTTTTCCTCACAACCATGATGTCTGGTGGATTGTGATCCAAAACTTTGCCAGTCTGGATTCAAAAGTCCCAGAGTCTTATTGCGTGTTCATTTTCCATTCCCTTTGCAGGTTTATGATCCCTTCCCCAGTTCTTTCCTATTGGCAGGTGGTCCTTGTGACATAAGTTCCAATGAATCATTTGGGCCACAGAGTTGTGCCTCTGTTTGTAGTCCGTCTGTGCAATTTTCTTGCAGCAGCTGAGGAGATTATCCATGGTTTCATCTGCTTCCTTGCACAGTATGCATTTTGGGGTTATCAGCTGATTTTCCAATCAGCATAATAATAATTGTTATTATAATTGCATAATAATAATAATGGTTGTCGTTAGTGTTAGTGTTGGAAGTGTAGAAGTGTCGCCACTTGTACCTAGAGCAGGCCTGGGCAAACTTGGGCCCTCTCTCCAGGAGTTTTGTACATCAACTCCCACCATTCTTAAAAGGCTAACCGCCCTAGAGTCTTAAAAATATATTTTTTGTGGTCACTCCGCCCTCTCTCCATGCCACTATACGTAGGAGTGTTCCACCAAATCTTCAGTTCCCTTTTGTCCACAGCAGCAGCAGCACACAGTTGGAACCTCTCCTGCCGGAACCTCTCCTTCCATCGTTCGGTTTGCTTCTTGTTTTCGACATGGTTTGTTTCCTCTCTTGTTTCTCTAAATCAGTGTTTCCCAACCAGTGTGCCGGGGCACACTAGTGTGCCGTGAGCAATCATCAGGTGTGCTGTGGGAAATTGGAACCTCCAGGAGGGGAGGGGGAGAGTCTAGTGTGTTGAAGTATAAAAACCTTAAGAAACCTACCTCGATAAAGGCACAAAATTACAAACACCCCCCTCCCCATCCATTGTCTACTTGGTCTCTCCCTCTCCATGCATTGGGAAGGCCCGCCTCCCTTTTCCCAAGTAGAGACCTCCTCTTGCCTCCCCCCCCCGGGCCTAATGCCGGATAGTTCAGTCCAGCACCGCCCAGCTCCTCCCCGGTGTGCGCGAAACCGCTCTCAGCCTCCCTCCGGCTCCTTGCCCGCTGCTGCCACCTTCCTTCCTGCCTGCTTTGCCAGCAGATGCCCACCCGGGCCGCTCCACTGACCCCCGAGGAGCTGCGCAGGTGGTGAGTGAGGCTCCTGCTCCACACGACCCCAATTCAAGCCTGGCGGGGAGGGAGGGGGCAACCTAAGTGAGAGGGAGACTGCTGGTCTTTCGAGCCCCCCCCCCCCCTCCAGAAACTGTAACTCCCAAATGTCAAGGTCTTTCCCCCCCCCAAACTCCATCTGTGTTCACATTTGGGCATATTGAGTATTCATGCCAAGTTTGGTCCTGATCCAACATTGTTTGAGTCCACAGTGCTCTCTGGATATAGGTGAACTACAACTCCAAAACCCAAGGTCAATGCCCACCAAACTCTTATAGTATTTTCGCTTGGTTATGGGAGTTCTGTGTGGAAAGTTTATGTCTTTCTGCCATTCCTGCCAGGATCTCTATGTTGTGTTCATCGAAACAGGCCCAGGTTTCACACTGAGTGTATAAATACATTTTAAAACATATTGACTATATGTTTTACTCTGTTAGAGTGTCATTTTGTGTCATTTTGGTTGGTGGTGTGCCCCAGGATTTTGCAAAGGTAAAAAGTGTGCCGCAGCACAAAAAAGGTTGGGAAACACTGCTCTAAATACTTCAAACTGGGACTGTCTCTGGCCATTATCACTTTCTGATACTTGGATCTCATGTGGTTTCTGGTTGCCTTAGCCTCAGTTTACCCCTTTGTAAGAGCACTGGTGCAGGAGAGAATCCCAGGCCCAGTCCTTACTTCCCGATGTGGCCGGTCACCTGCCTTCTCTTTTGGCCCCCGTTTTTCTCTCTGTGAGAACGGAAAGGCTGGGGAAGTCAGGCGTACAGGAAGCGAAAGGGGCGAATGTGGGTAGAACAATGTAAAGAGGCCTGAACTCTCTTTGGCCTGCTGCTAGGGAGGGCATCTCCGTTCGGTCGCTCTTCTGGGTGGCTGGGAGGCAGCCAGGAGGACACAGGCTGCAACAAGAGGAGGATTTTGTGGTCAGGAAAGGCAAGGGGGCCATGGCTGCTCATTTGTTGCTGTGACTTTTGCAAAGGTTGAACGAATCCTTTTCGGGGAAGGACAGGACTCATGTTCACCTGGGAAGCTAAGCAGGGAACCTTCCTTGTGCACATATGATGATGATGATACAGTGTTCCCTCGCTACTTTGCAGTTCGCTTTTCGCGGACTTGATGGAGAAGCCCAGTTTGGCTGCTAAGAACAGGGCGGCCTCTCGTTTAGAGAGGCAACCTAAGCCTAGCTCCTAGGCACACAAGGACAAGCAGTAGAAACCAACTTGCCCAATGAGAAAAATGGTAGTATTAGGCAGAAATGCTTGCTGTAGGAAATGGGAGCTGAGCAGGACTAATGATGAGAATAAGGGACCTCCCAAAAGTCAATGACAACTTGATAGCGGCTAATAACAGCAGCAAATGGTTGGTGGGAGTTGCAGTCCAGTCAGGTCTGGGAGAGGCCCTTATTGGGTGTCGCCTTTTCCAGAAGGAAGGCTCTTGTGAAGCCAAAAAAGGTGCAGCTGTGGGAGTCAAGAGCTCTGAATTAGCACGGAGACTGAAAACGGCCCGGATGTGTGCGGTTCCTCTGTGTTTCCACTGCTGCTGGGTTAGAACCCGGTTTTGTAGCTGGGCCTGAAGGGGTGGGTGGGGGCTTCAGGAAGGGCTGCCCCTTCCACGGGATGGAGAAAGGGTCCCTTCAGAGCCCCCCGTGCTGTTTCAGGACCCCCCTCCCTTCAGAGATGCCTGCCTCTCTGTGTCCCACGCGTGACCCGGCTCTCTGACTGCCTCGGGTGCCGCTTTTTTCCCCTCCCTCCCTGCGTCATGTGCATAATTATTTATGGTTGCCCTGGTGGGGGAGCGGAGGGGGAATTCCCCCTCTTTGGCAACGCTCCACGCTTGCTGTGCTGTTCTGACTCTCGTTTCCTATTTGTGGCAAGGCTGTGGTGCAGTCGAGGGCGAGAGGCCGGGGCTCGAGAGAGAAGAGGCCCTTTTCTCTCTTTTGCCGGACTCCAAACCACCTCCACACCATTCAGAAAAGGAGCGGAAGTGGACGGAGCAAGGCAGTTGAGCGGAGCAAGGAGAGGAAGGCAAGGAGGTTTGAGCCATGATGCTGGCCAGCATGGGATCTCCCCTCAGTTCTCCCTAGAGATGTCCACCACCCAAACAAACCCTTTGTCTCCTTCTCCTCTTGCCGCGAGCTTGATGGTGTGAGTGGGAGGCAGGGGGAAGCTATTTTGGGAGAGATCGCCAGTAAGTTTGTGGCTTGACACATGGCCAGGCCGGTTTGGGACCTACGGCCCTCCTCCTGTTTGGGTCTCTGGGGCTGCCTGCAGCCTCCAAGGAGTGAGTGGACTTTGGCTGTCCTTTGGGGAGACTCTGTGATGAGGGGATGGGGCTGAACCCCCCCTCCCCGCACCCCAACCCATGCTGCTCAGAAAAGAGGGCGTCCTGCATGGCCCATGGGGTCTCTTCCAACTCTTGTGATTCTAATTGGTTAAGCAACTGAACCCACATGGTGATTCATAGAATCCTAGAATCATTGAGTTGGAAGAGACCTGGAGGGCCATCCAGTCCAACCTCATTTTTCCAAGAAGCAGGAAAATCGCCAATTTCTCTGTTCCAGAGCGTGTTCCAGAGCCGAGGGGTCACCACAGAGAAGGCTGAACATGGCCAAGAGTGTGATGCAGCAGCTGGAAAAGCCAATGGGATTTTGGGCTGCATCAAAAAGAGTCGACTGCCTAGATCAGTGGTTCCCAACCTCTGGTCTGTGGACCAACATTGGTCCACAAGAACTAAAATATGGTCTGCGGCCTCACCGTTACGACACAGTTGCAACAAGAGTGACTGGTCTCTTATAGTAACAGCAAACAAACCAACATTGTTTGTTTGTTTGCTGTCTCATAGTGCTGAGGCTTATTAAATATGGTTTTCTGTGGGTGAGCAGATGGCGACTACTGGATGGCATATGTTCTGTATCAGAAACTAGAGCTGATGGGGTCTATGCAATGCAATTTTCTGAATCAGCACCCCAAATAACCACACCGAATCTAAAGTTGACCAAAAACTGATTCGTAACCCTGTTGGTACTGTTGCAGTGTGGTCCCTGGTCAAAAAAAGGTTGGGAATCGCTGGTCTAGATCGAGGGAAGTCCTGGTGCCTCTCTCTTCTGCTTTGGTCAGACCTCTTCACCTGGAATCACACTATGTCCCATTCTGGGCCCCACAGTTCAAAAGAGAGATTGACTCTAAGCTGGAAGGTGAACAGCGGAAGAGGGTGGCTCAAAGGATCAAAGGCCTGGAGACCATGAAGAGTCCCTATGAGGAGCATCTGAAAGAGCTGGGTCTGTTTACCCTGCAGAAGAGAAGCTTGAGAGGAGACGGGAGAGCCATGTTTACATAAAGCCGGACTGCTCATTGGAGCGGAGGAGATGAGAGGCAAAGATGAAGTCCTTTGGCCACATCATGAGAAGACAGGAAAGCTTAGAGAAGACAATTATGATGCGGAAAATGGAAGGGAAGAGGGGCCGACCGAGGGCAAGGTGGGTGGGTGGCATCCTTGAAGTGAGTGGCTTGACCTTGAAGGAGCTGGGGGTGGTCAACAGGGAGCTTTGGCCTGAGATGGTCCAGGAGGTCAGGAAGAGTCGGAAGTGACTGACCAAATCAATAACAACAACAATGCACTCTGTTCCTGAAGGCTACAGTCCGAGTTGAGGGGGGCCTGGGATTGGGGTCCGGGCTAGCCTAGGGTCTCTTTTGCATCAGACAGCAAGAGGGGGTTGACTCCACTTTGCCATCTCTATCCCGGTGAGGGGCATTCGGGCATCTTTGCCAGGTAGCTCTTGTGTCTCCCCTCAATCACAAAAGCCACAATCCCATAGGATGTGCCAATGGCAGTGAAAGTAGAGTCGAACTACGTAGGATGAAAGAGACCAAGGCTTAAGGAGCAGAATTTGCGTTGTACACAATAAACCCTGTACCCAAGAGATGGGTATCTGCCTGTGCTTCTACCCTTTGTACATGGAGTCCTTGCAGCAAGGCCTGGGTGGCCGGTTGTGGGCCAGAGATAAGAAGGCGCAAGGACCAGCTGCCTCCTGGGATGATTCCATGTGCCTCTTTGGAAGTGAGTGCCGAGGGGGGCCTGCAGTGGGGCCGAGGGCCATTTGGCTTTCCCTCTTGACCCCCTGCCTACCACCAAATGGTCATCATTTACCCCATGGCAGTTTATCCTTTTACAAGGAGGGAGCAAACGGCTGATTGGGGACCAAAGGTGCCAAAAGCGTCCTTTGAAGAGAAAGAGGAAAGTGTGGGTTCTTTAATGTGTCCGTTCTCAGGCCTCACCATACAGCTGCCCAGTTTAAGATTGTGCACCTGCCCCCCCCCCATAGACCCAGGGCTTCCTCTGGGTCAAGGGTCGGGTTGTTTTGGCCTGTAGGATGCCCTCACCAACCCTGAGGGGCAGCCCCATAATCTTTAGGGCAGCACTACCAGAACAAAGGCTCTGTAAGGAATGCAAACTGCAGCTAGGCATTGGGTCTCATTGGGCCAAACTGCCTTGTCTTCCCCTGCCTGGTCCCATCAAGAAAAGTCCAAGAAGGAGTAGCAAAAAGGCTTGCACCGGGACTGTGGCGCAGCTGGCTGGGTGTCAGCTACATTAAGATCACTACCAGGGCCGACCCCGCCCATTCCGCCGCCTACGCGGTCGCGTAGGGCGACGGTACCTGGGAGGCGTCGTGAACTGGGAGGGCGGCGCCGCGCTGGCTGTCCCGCCCTGCCCGTTGCTGTGCCTCCGCAGCCAGCTGCGCGCCGCTGCGGTGGCGTGCGTGCAGGCGGGCGGGATGCCCTCGCGCGGCTGGGCATGACGCCACCACGCGTGCGTGCCACGCGTGAGGACGCACTCGCGTGCCAGCGGGACGCCACCGCACATGCGCGCCGGGCGGGACGTCGGCGTGTGCGTGGCGGGCATGATGCCACTGCGCGTGCGTGGCTGGGCAGGAGACGTCACCGTGCGTGCGCACCACCGTGCGGGACGCACTCATGTGGCCAGCGGGATGCCGCCACACATGCGCATTTGGCGGGACACCGCGCGCATGTGCGAGGCGTCAGGAGCCACGGGCGCCAAAATAAGGTTTGCCTACCCCCCCGGGAGAGGTGAGGCCACCCCTGATCACTACTGACCGAAAGGTCATGATGTCGAAGCCAGCCCGGGCAGGAGTGAGCTTCTGGCCAATTGTGTAGCTTGTTGTCGACCTTTGCAACCCGAAAGACAGTTGCACCTATCAAGTAGGAAATGTAGGTACCACCTATGTGTGGGGAGGCTAACTTAACAAAATTTACGAGGCCATAAAAATCTCCAGCAAAAGCATGCGGGGAATGCGGAAAGTACTTCATCAGTGTTGCAGATGGATGGTGAAGCAACAGCTCCCCTGGTGGCCAGAAAAAAGTTAAATAGCCTCTGACTGTCTGTCGATATGTGTTGTGTATCTATGACATTGAATGTTTGCCATGTATGTGTACATTGTAATCCGCCAAGAGTCCCCCGTGGAGTGAGAAGGGCCGAATATAAATACTGTAAATAAAAATAATAAATAAATAAATTAGAAGCCACGATGCTATTATTCTAGAGATCAATCTATCCAAAAGTCAGTATATGCCATGGGGGCCTTTCCATTTAAAATTGTGAGATGACTTAAGTTTTGTATTACTGCAGTATTTTGTATTCCTTCCCATTGTTCCATAATAATAATCATCACCATCAATTATCATCACCACCATCATCATCACACAGTCCTAAATGCTTGGGAAGTGTTCGACTTGTGATTTTGTGATACGAAATCCAGCATATATATTTCGTTTGCTGTGTCATACTGTGTTTGTGTACCAGTTGATCTACTCACATTTGCGTATTTTTGAACTGCTAGGTTGGCAGGATCTAGGGCTAACAACGGGAGCTCACCCCGTCCCACAGATTTGAACTGCCAACCTTCCGGTCAGCAGTTCAGCAGCACAAAGGTTTGACCCATTGCACCACTGATCCTCGTGTACCTGTAGTTTCGTGTATCCTCTTTTGACAAGCTATAGCTTCTCTATGTTCTCCTACATCTATGGTGTTCTTGGTCCTTCATTTCATTGGGGTTTGCTGTTATAGCCATGTTTCTCATATCTGTTGAAGTCCAGGGATGGGGATGCTGCCTTTAAATTGTTCTGTGTGTTTGTTGTGAGTTACCCAGAGAGCGACAGAGCCATAAATACATCAGCAGAGTATCTGGCAAAGCTGTCCTTGCCTTCACCTGTTCTGCTGCACCGGGCTGCCCTCCCCAACTTGATGCCCTTCAGATGTGTTGGCCTTTCCACATATGCCGGCTACAAAGTCAACCATGTTGATGACCATAATGATTGCAACTCCCACAATCCTCCAAACAGCACTTGGGACTTGAGAGGTGGAAGCTGGTGCTTGCAACAGGGATTTTGGACCATCGGTGGTGTCCAAACCATTTTTATAGACTGGGCTCATGCCAGATTCCAAGGAGGGGAGTTCTGGATGCTAGAGTTGTGCTTTGGCTGAGCAATCTGCAGCCCGTCAAGGTGCCAGGGGCATATGACTTGAGGCTGGGCAGAGACATCTCCGTGGCATTGGTGCAGAGAAACGCTTTCTTTCTTCAGTGCAATCCTATATATGGACACAGACCTTTTCCTGATCCTTCGAGGAGAAATGTCTTCTTCTATTATTAGTATTAGTTTTTATTATTATTATTATTATTATTATTGAATAATGAATGATTTTTATTGATCAGCCAATTGGCCTCATCAAAACAGATAATACAAATTCAACACACAATATTATTATTGTATTTCTATATTATTTTATATTATTATATATTATTGTTTTATTACTATTGTTTTATATTATTATTATTATTATTGAATGATGAACAATTTTTATTGATCAGCCAATTGGCCTTATCAAAACAGACAATACAAATACAATACACAATATTATTATTGTTGTAATATTGTTGTAATTATTCTATATTATTCTATATTTTATATTATTATATATTATTGTTTTATTACTATTGTTTTATATTATTATTATTATTATTATTGAATGATGAACAATTTTTATTGATCAGCCAATTGGCCTTATCAAAACAGACAATACAAATACAATACACAATATTATTATTGTTGTAATATTGTTGTAATTATTCTACATTATTCTATATTATTATTCTATATTATTGTTTTATTACAATTGTTTTATATTATTATTATGGGCTCAATGTTTTTTCAATGGGTCTGCGGATGGAGTACTGTTTTAATTAATGACTTTTGATAATGTGTTTATAATTTATAAGGGCGGAATATAAATACTGTAAATAAATAAATAAATGAATACTAGTTAGGGTATGTGTATCTATGTAGCAAAATGCAATAATATGCACAATCTGCAAAGCACCAATATTTTAATTGGACCAACTCCAAAGCATGAATTAAACCAAGTTTTCAAAGCCTTGTTGGCTTCTTCATTGGGTAAAGATACAAAAAATCATACAGAAGACAGAAAGTGATGACATTCGGCCTCTATGTACCTGGCAACCAACCTGGCAGTGTGCCTGATCTTGGAAATATTTTCCCCAGAAATACCCCGTTTCCTGCTTGTCACCACCCGAGCTCTGAGTGTTTCTCATGTGCTTGGAATGCGATTGGTTCCCTCTGAGAAGTACGTAGGCACCTGGCCAAGGAAGCCTCATTGCCCTCATCCGTTTGCTGCCCTTCAAGGTGCCACACAGCCGGTTTTTGCTGTTGTTGAGACATGAAACGGGGACCCTGTCACCCCTGTGATTAATTCCCCATTTGCCTGAATGCCGCCCCCTGTTCCTTCCTTCCTTCCCTGCCAAAGACAACATTGTTTGGGTTTTATAGAGGATTTGAAACTGTTTCCCCATAAACTACACTTTCTCACACTCCAGTCTAGGAAACGGAAGCGGGAGCAAGACTGATTTATTATTTTTTTTATTGAGCTTTAATAGATTTTATCCCACTACTTTGAATCTAGGGTTGGAATACAATATTGGGAACGGCATATTAAAATGCACCAAATTGGCCTTTTGGTTTTGTGGTGCAAGTCAGTGGAGACATCCTGCTGCTACACGGCTCAGGGATGCCTGCTTTGATTTGCCAAAAAGGAATAGGGAGGGAAGAATGTTGTGGGCCCTTTAAGACCTCTTTAAGACCTCTTTACTTGCATTATATTCTGCCCTATCTCCCCGAGGGGACTCGGGGATGATTACAGTACAACCATACACTGCAAACATTCAGTGCTGTTCTGCAATGAACAAAGACAAGACAGTTCATAAACACAGGTAAAGGCTTCCCATCTTTTTCCATCTCCGGCCTATGGAGGCTGTGCTCCACTCCAACCACGAGGGGGTGCTGTCGCTTCACCTTCCATGCTGAGGAGCTTTGTTGTCCATAGACACTCTCTTGCTCGAATCACCGGTATGTCGGCATGGGCACCTTTTACTACCTCCCTGCTAAAGCAGTACCTACATGTAAATGTGAGTAGATAAATAAGTACCACTTCGGTGGGAAAAGACAAAGAGACGCTCCAAGCAAAAGCACCTCCCCAAAGCCAGAGATGAGCACTGCCTCCAGAAGCTGGAAATGAAAGGAGAAGCCTCTGCCTTTGTTTGTGTTTGTCTGTCTCATCCTATAGGCATTGAATGTTTGTCTATGTATGTAAATGCATACATGTAAATGAGTCCCCTAGAGGAGAAAGGCAAAGTATAAATAAAGCGTATTATTATTATTACCACCTATTTATTTATTCACATTACTGTTTTGGAACTGCTATGTGATCAGAAGCTGGGCTGACAGTTGGGAGCTCACCCATCCCAGGCTTGAACTGTCAACCTTTCGATTGGCAAGATTTTCTGCAGCATCTGGTTTAACCCGCTTGTGCTAAAGCCTGGCCTTAGTGGATTTCAGTTCTCTAGAACAGTGATTTTCAACCTTTTTTGAGCCGGGGCACACTTTTTTACATTTACCAAATCCTGGGGCACACCACCAACCAAAATGACACAAAATGGCACTCTAACACAGTAGAACATATAGTTAATATGTTTTTAAATGTATTTATACACTCAGTGTGAAACCTGGGCCTGTTTCGATGAACACAACATAGATATCCTGGCAGGAATGTCAGAAAGACACACACGAAGGTCTTGCTCAACAGCTGTCAGTCTCTCTCTGTGTTTAGTTTTTATCGCAGTCAAGCTAGAGAAGCTCATCTCACACAGATATGTGGTTGAAAACGGGAGCAATGTCAAAATAGACCAACAGAAAATACTGGAAGGGTTTGGTGGGCATTAACCTTGAGTTTTGGAGTTGTAGTTCACCGACATCCAGAGAGCACTATGGACTCAAACAATGTTGGATCAGGACCAAACTTGGCATGAATCCTCAATATGCCCAAATGTGAACACAGATGGAGTTTGGGGAAAATAGACCTTGACATTTGGGAGTTACAGTTTCTGGGATTTATAGTTAACACACAATCAAAGAGCATCCTTAACTCCACTAATGATAGAATTGAACCAAACTTGGTCTATTGAACTCTCATTACCAACAGAAAGTACTGAAAGGGTTTGCTTGGGAATTGACCTTGAGTTTGGAAGTTGTAGTTCACCTACACCTAGAGAGCACTGTGGACTCAAACAATGTTATGTTATGTTGTTGCTTGTTTTCTATCCAGAATCGCAATGTTGGGAGGAGGCTCACCACTTTAAGGTCCCTAAAACAGGCATGGGAAAACTTTGGCCCTCTGGGTGCTTTGGACTCCAACTCCCACCATTCCTAACAGCCTGAGGCCCTTTCCTGCTTAAGTGGCTGGGGGGGGGAGGGAAAGGGCCTGAGGCTGCTAGGAATGGTGGGAGCTGGAGTCCAAAACACCTGGAAGGTCCAAGTTTGCCCATGCCAGCTTTTGGCAGAGACCTCTTCCTCCCCCTTCCCCTTCACGCCCTTTCTTCCTCCTCCTGCCGAACACTTATTCTTCTACACTGCCTGCTCTAACCCAAAGAATGGGAAGTCACTACAAGCAGAAGTGAGGGAGGAGGAAAGGGCATGCAAAGGAACAATCACTGTATAGGAATTAGGAAATATTACTTTGGTTCATGTAGATAGATAGATAGATAGATAGATAGATAGATATTGTTGCTCTTTGTGTCTCGAAGATGTCCATAAATTCCCTTAAGCACTGTGTTTGCCAATGGATGGTGCCACGTATTGAAGGGCCTTCTTTCCCCACCCACTCCTCCCTCCCTCTCTGTTCTCTCTTTTCAGGCGGAAAGCAGCGAAGTGCCCAAAGACACGGCCTCAGCCCCCAAGTGCCCCCTGGCGCCCGCCCACCACAGCAGCAGCAGCAGCCCCATGGAGCAGGTGCCCAACGGAGACGTGGAGGCGGGCAGCCCCGAGAAAGCCACCACTGCCGCCACCGCAGAGCCCAAGGGCCGGCAAAGGAGCGAGAGCGAGCCCAGCGCTCTTCCGGAGCGGGAGACCGGGCGGGCCCTGGAGAATGGGCGCTGCTGCACCCCCAAGGACAGCCCTGAGGCCCCTGCCTCCGAAGGTGAGCCCGGAAGCGCTGGGGATGGGATGGGGTGTGTAGGGTCAGATCAACCTCTTGCAAAACGGGAGCAACACGGCATTTGAACGTAGTCGCCTATACCGCCCCCAACACCCCATTCTTGGTTAATTTCATTCTTGATTGAATTTCATTCAATGCCTTTACAAATGAGACACACAAACAAAGGCAAAGACTTCTCCTTTCATTTCCGGCTTCTGGAGGCAGTGCTCATCTCTGGCTCTGTGGCCACCCCCAATGCCTCCCTCTTTGCCATTGTGTGTTAATTTCATTCTGGAAGGAAGTACAGACCCTCTCCTAGTTATGAATAATAATAATAGTATAATAAGTCACGATGTATATTTAGGGTTGCCACTTTTTGATAAAAGAAATAAGGGACATTTACCTTAAAATACGAGATTTTTCGCAAAAATAAGGGACACTGGGGAGCGGGGTAAGCTCCCGCCTGTGAGCTCCAGCTTCCCATGCAGGGGCATGAGAGAAGCTTCCCACAGGATGGTAAAACACCCGGGCAATGTCCTCTGAGCAACGTCCTTGCAGGCAGGCAATTCTCTTTCACACACACAAGGGGAGAGCGTCAGCGGGAGGAAAAATGAGTCCCTTCTCGCCTCCCTGCCTAACTTTCCATCCGCACTCACCCCAGGAATCCGTCACCATCTTGGTTCTGCCTCAGGCCCGTCAGGCACTCGTGGCCGAGGTAGGAAGAGGAAGAGACAGCTGCCCACACGGGAGTTGCCGGGAGGAAAAGGACGCGTGGGAGTGGGGCATACCAAGACATGCTCCTTCCAAATTAATCTACTGCAGCAATAAGCGCGAGGCGGGGCCAAGCCAAGCCTCCTCCAGTCCACATAGAGCCATGCAAGCGCCACGGAGAAGCTGCTGGCAGTGCGGTGGCACTCACTGGTGGCCCGGCCTCGCCTCCTACTGTCTCCCCTCCGGTCAATACGGGACAGGAGCTCAAAATACGGGACACAAAATTTGGAACCGAAATACGGGGTGTCCCGTATAATACGGGACATGTGGCAACCCTATTTATATTCCGTCCTTCTCCCCTAGGGGACTCAGAGCGGATTACAGCATTTCCATACATAGGTATACATTCAATGCCTTTACAATAATATACAAATGAGACACACAAACAAAAGCAAAGGCTTCTCCTTTCATTTCCGGCTTCTGGAGGCGGTGCTCATCTCTGGCTCTGTGGTCGCCCCCAATGCCTCCGTCTTTCCCATTCTGTGTTAATTTCATTCTGGAAGGAAGTACAGACCCTCTCCAATTTATGAATAACAATAATAGTATAATAATACACTTGATTTATATTCCGCCCTTCTCCCCCAAGGGACTCGGAGTGCATTTCATCATTTCCATACATAGGTATACATTCAATGCTTTTACAATCATATTTATTATTATTTATTTGCATCATTTATATTCCGCCCTTCTCACCCCGCAGGGGACTCAGGGCGGATCACAATGCACACATACTGGCAAACATTCAATGCCATTGACATACAACATATATAGACAGACACTCAGAGGCAATTTAACATTCCAGAAATCAGTTAAATTTAGCCTCCCCACAAAGTGGTTACCTCAATTTCCTACTTGACAGATGCAACTGTCTTTCGGGTTGCAAAGGTCGGCAACAAGCTACACAAATTGGTCGAGAGCTCACCCCGACCCGAACTCATGACCTTCTGGCCAGTAGAGATCTTATGCAGCTGACACCCAACCAGCTGCGCAACATTCCCGGTGGTCAATATATAATTGAGACACACAAACAAAGGCAAAGGCTTCTCCTTTCATTTCCGCCTTCTGGAGGCGGTGCTTATCTCTGGCTCTGTGGCCGCCTCCAAAGCCTCCCTCTTTGCCATTGTGTGTTAATTTCATTCTGGAAGGAAGTACAAACCCTCCCCAAGTTAAGAACAAGATGATGATGATGATGATGATGATAATAAGAACAACAACAACAACATCACACTTGGGAGTGTCCGATGTGTGATCAAATACAAAAGCCAGCATAGTGATCTTGTTTGCGTTGTACTAATTTTGTTATGTATCAAATAATAATAATAAGATTTGGGGTGGATTCCAACAAACAAAAACACAGAGGCAAACATTCTCTGCTTTAAGGCAGCCATAAACATCGCTACATTAAACGTCCTACGCCAAACCCCAAAGCAATCCAACATCAAATAACGGATTATAAACACGAGTCTTGAAATTATGCTGTATAATTAAACAATTAAAATTATATCAGCATAAGAAACATGAGCCTCAATTATTAAAACCACTAAAGGTACAATTAAAAAAATAAAATTAATTATATAATTAAAGCCAAAAGTCCTTTATGGCATTGCAGTATAACAACAATGGTGATAAATTGGTGATGAAGGAAAATAATATATTTCATTGACTCCGCTAATTGGTGCCAACCCCAAGGGAAGGCTTCAGGGTCTCTGGACCTTAACTTTGTGACCCTTCCATCCCATCTCAGGCTATAATATTTGTTTAATGAGGATCCTTTAATTCCCCAAAGCCCAAAGTCCTTTACAGCATGGCAGTTTCGCAACAATGGCGATATAATCGGTGATGAAGGAAAATAATATATTTCAAGGACTCTGCTAATTGGCAACTCCTGGGATGATTCCATCAGCGCTGCCTCCGAAAAATCCGGCAAATCTCTTGGGAAGATAGGCGGGGAAATGTCAGTGTGCTGGAAGAACCAAAGACCACCAGCATTGAAGCGATGCTCCTCCGCCATCAACTCCGCTGGACTGAAGGCCACGTTGTCCGAATGTCCAAAGATCACCATCTCCCAAAGCTGTTCCTCTACTCCCAACTCAAGAATGGGAAATGTAATGTTGGAGGACAGGAAAAGAGATTGAAAGATGGACTCAAAGCCAACCTTAAAACCTGTGGCACGGAGATCAAGAACTGGGAAGCCCTGGCCCTTGAGCACTCTAACTGGAGGTCAGCTGTGACCAGCAGTGCTGCAGAATTTGAAGAAGCACGAATAGAGGGCAAAAGGGAGAAATGTGCCAAGAGGAAGGCACATCAAGCCAACCCTGACCAGGACCACCTTCTACCTAGAAACCGATGTCCTCAGTGAAGGAGAACATGCAGGTCAAGAATAGGGTTCCACAGCCACCTATGGACCCACCGCCAGGACACCGAACTTGGAGGACAATCTTACTCGGACGATGAGGGATCGCCTAAGTAAGTAATAGTAATTCGTGCCGAGCCCAATGGAAGCCTACTCTGGTCTGAGATGGGATGGCGGGATCACACCAAGAGAGGTCCTGTAGATTTGTCCTTAAGTTGAATTTGTATGTCAGTCAGAACAGGCACATTTTAAAGTGCAACTCCAGCCAAATACTTTGTTTCCCCGAAAAATAAGGCATATCCATAAAATAAGCCATAGCAGGATTTCTAAGCATCTGTGCTAAATAAGACATAGTGATAGGCATGGCTATGCAGCGTACAAGGTCAGCTCATCAGGGACAGCTAATCACCTCTCAACAAAGGATTCCCCCAGGCAGTAAGAAGGCAACCTTGAAACTGCTAGGCCATTAAATCTTAATCAAGGTGACCAATTGTAACTTTCGCACCTACCTCCAACAGACAAGAGTTCTTTCTCCCACCCTGGACATCATTCCACAGATATAGGAACCTTGCTTGCCTCGTTTCCACAACCTCACGACCTCTGAGGATGTGTGCCATAGGTATGGGCAAAACGTCAAAAGAGAAAACTTCTGGAACATGGCCAGACAGCCCGGAAAACTTACAACTCATCTCATCCTGTCAGGTTCTGGTCATTCTGTGCATGCTGTAAGCTGAGGCATAGGGGGAGACCGTGAAAGTGAAAGTAAAACTCTTCTCCATGAAGGGAGGAGCAGGACGTTCTTCTCTAGGTATTGTATGTCCTCCTGGGAAAGAAGTAAAGCTGTGGCCGCAGTTTTACTCAACACTGTAAGCCTCTCTCTCTCCTCCAGCACCAACCAGCAACACTTTTAGGGCCTCGTAAATTTTGTTAAATTAGCCTCCCCACACATAAGTGGTGCCTAAATTTCTTACGAACTCATGACCTTTCGGTCAGCAATCTTTAATGCAGCTGACACCCAGCCAGCTGCGCTACAGTCCCGGTGCATCTCACCCTGGATATCAATCAATCAATCAATCAAGAATTTATTATTATTTATTATTTTTTATTATTATTTATTATTTACCCATCAATAAAACCAACAGTCATTATAAATTCTCCCATCTAAGAAGAAGTCCGCTGTACAAGATACACCTACATGGTTTCAAGTAATACTGCTATCGGAGGTTATTTGCTTTCTTAGCCTTGTTGCCACTGCGAGGATTTTTGCCACTATGAGAGTCACCCTGTGGCACTTGTCCTCTCAAAGATACCTAACAATCCTCTGCATATGGGGGGTGGCTGGTCATGTGGGACAGGATTGGATATAAAAATTGGCTACGCTGCACTGTGTAGTAGCGGCACTGCAATAAAATGTGTTCTGTTGTTTCTATTTCTTTTAATCCACAGGGGCATAGTCTTTGGGAGTAAGGCATTACAGGCAGACTGCCTCTTAGCAGCTCTGAGGGAAATACGTTTAATCTCACCTTAGTAAAGATCCTGCGATATTTAATCACTGTAAAACTTTTTAGGTATTCGCAAGATTGAAATGGTTCCCTGTACGGTAAATTTAAAACTGGTGGAGCATGGTGAATCTGAGTGGGCTCTTAATCTCTCCCAGGGCAATGTCCCACAGCCTTTGCTTCAGGGATTCTTGTGCCATTTTGAATCCCAAATGGAGCAGAAGGGGTGCAGGTAGTCCAATTGAGGCTGCTTTTTGTTCAGTTCTCCGCGCCCACCCTGGATATCATTTCCACCTGGCAGACGGTACAGGGTCTACTCAAAACAAGCACGAAGCAGAAGGGGTGCCTACGTAATCATGAAGCATACAGTAGATAAAGATATGCAATATGAGACACGAGCCTTGCAGGACCTCATGGCATTCCGCAGGTCCTGCAAGACTTGGCTCTTCAGACAGGCGTTCGGAGTCTGATAGTGCTCGATCGTTGCCTACGATCTTGCCACTCCACCACTATCCTCTATGAACCAGCTCTGGTTATGAATTTTATGACTGTTTAATGGAATTTTATGTGTTTTTAACCATGTTTTATATGCTGTTTTTATGTGTCTACATGCTGTTTTACATGTGAACCGCCCTGAGCCTCGGGAAAGGCGGGTTATTAAATCGAAATGATAAATAAATAAATACAGGGTTAAATCAATCATAATAATATTATGTACATAGTCATGAACCCACGGATCAAAAAGCACAAATGAAATAGCAAACGAGAGGCCAGATCAATTACAAAGTCACAGTGTCTGAGATATATATATATACACATACAGGGTGTATATGTGTGTGTATATATATATATATATATATATATATATAGGTATTTATCATGCATATAAATTGAACACTAATATATCATAGACACAAATGTCTGCTGAGACCATAAATACATAAATCAGTTCACCACAATTCCATATAATATTTCCAGAGTAAACTATAAGTAGTCCATGAGGATTAGGCAATGGAATCCTTAGGAGAAATAAAGTTCATGTGTGGATCCTATGTAATGGAATGCACTATCCCTCCATGGTGGATAGTGAGTTACCTTCCGTAGCCAAACAGGTGGCGTTTACAAGTCCTTATGCAAGCTGTATGCTGTGCGCTGGACCATGGCAGCCTTTGAGCAGGGGCGTGTCACCGTGAATGGTGAGTCCTGTGCCTACGGCTTCCTGATGGTATGGCACCACGTAGTTTTTTGCCGTTTCCCGCACATTGCGCTTCCTCAGGGCGTTGGTTAAAGCGCTACGCACAAGTCAATCAGCAAGGAGTTCCTTAGTGAAGTATAAAAGGGCATCACAAATGTGAAATTCCTGCCTGGCTGTGTTGAACTCTATGGGTTCGCATTGATGTGGCATTGGGGGATGTGCCATAGCGATTTAGAATGTGTTGTTTTGTGGTGTGTGCTGGGGAAAGCATTTAAGTTTGTTGTACAATGCACAATCACAACGAACTTGTTCTATTCTATATAAGCTTCAGATAGCAAAGGGAAGGGTCAACACCCCAGCGGTGTTTGCATTACAGTCTGTGCCCCTATTCAGAGGATTTTTTGCAAAATGCGGTTTGTTGTGGAAACAAGGATTGGCAAAAATGCTTCGGTGGAGACCCCTTTCCCCCATGATCACAACTTTTTCCAGGAGTGGATTTCCTTTCCTTTTGAAGTCCAAAACACATGGAGGGCCCCTGTTTGCCTATGCCTGGTATATCCCACATTTTCCATGTTGGGTTTCATCCCTGACTGCACAAGTCTCCATTTCTCAATGAGTAGCAAACTAGAAAGCTTGTTGGAATCCAAATTTCATCCTGGGACCTCTGTGTTTTGGTGGTCTGGGAAAGCCACAGCCATCCGGTGGCTTATTGTCTTGTTCTTGGGAGCACGCTATTATTACCCCTTCAGTTTTGGGCATTTGGCGCATTTGCTCCAGGCTCTATTTACAAAAAGTAAGTAAGGCAGTGGGTGTATAAATAGATGCAGCGGTTTAAAAAAGGAAAGTCTAAGGAAGTCGGGGCAGCAGAGTTGGCTAGGAGGAAACATTAAAAATATCTTTTCCAGCCTCTGGCTGGCACTGCCCTTTTGACGTCCCACAATTCCAAGGGAGCTTTGAGTGCGACAGAGGACAAACAGTGTGCTTTTTGATGCATCTCTAAGCACTAGGCCTGGTAAGGTTTGTCGGCATGCTCGTAAAATTGGAATGAATTTGGATTAAATTCACTTTTGAAGCGATGTAAGCAACCCAGAAATGAATTTGCCATTTCGAAGCCACCGCCGCCATTTTCGGAAAGGAATCGGCGGGTTGCAGTTCTGACGCGGAGGGAAGGCATCCGAGTCCAAACTGGGTGTTAAACACGGCTGTCGCCCCAGTTCTGACACGGAGGGAAGGCATCCGCGTCCAAACTGGGTTACATCTTGCTGAACAGCTGAACATGAGCCAAGACTGTGATGCAGCAGCTCAAAAGCCAATGGGATATTAGGCTGCATCCAAAGAAGTTGAGGGTCTTGATTGAGGGAAGTCATGGTGCCTTTGCTTTGTATTCCACTTTGGTCAAACTTCTTTACCTGGAATAAGACTGTGTCCCATTCTGGGCCCCATAGTTCAAAGGAGATATTGACTGTAAGCTGGAAGGAGTCCAGTGGAAGAGGGAGACTCAAAGGATCAAATGCCTGGAGACCATGAATGCCTCTGAGGTGTGTCGTAAAGATCAGGGCTGTCCAGCCTGCAGAAGAGAAGGTTGAGAAGAGATAAATGTGTGAAAGGGTGTCCTAAGGGGTCTCAGTCCCACTTGGCCAGCAGCCCAAGACTTTTATGGCTTTGGTTGCTGGCCGTGTCTCTGCAAGAGAGAGAATGAAGTGAGAGCAGGAAGGGGCATTGTGCCAAGGAGAAGGCAGGCGGGAAGACTGGGCTTGTGCGTGTGCCTGGAGCCTGCCTGAGCACCAAAAGGGCCCTTGCTTGGTGGCTTTGGTGGAGGATCGGGCTCCCCAGCCTGCCCTCCAAATAAAAACAAGATTTCTTTGTAGCTCAGTGTAGTTTCGAAGTGGCCAGAAATGTTGTAAAGAATGTCTCACTTCCAACACCCTTGGAAGGGGAACCGTTTTCATCCTAAGGAACTTCCCAAGTTCGGACTGAACCCTGAAATATCCCATTCCTGGGAGAACCATTCCTGCTTCGCTCTCAGATTGAGCTGCATTCCTGTCCCTCGGGATGAAAGTATCCTCCCCTGAGTAGCTGTGATGCCATCTCCTTTCCCCTTCCTGCCTTGCCCCCTCCCCAAAAGCCCCTTCCTCCCTCTGGGTGGGACTGGGAGGAATTTTCCTTGGTGGGGCAGAGAGGAGAGGAGCGGCCAGGCCCCGTTCCCAGGGAGCTTAGGTTTCCTGCTGGCGGGGCGCCGGGTGGTTTGGAAGGGAAGGGAATGAGGAGGTGGTGGTCCTGCACTCAGTCACTCGCTGATTTTGGGCCAGGAGCCTCCCTCCCTTCATTGGGTGGGAAGGGGCTGCCGCCAGCAGGCAGAGAGGGAAGCGCAGAGAGCAAAGCAAAGGACGGGCAAAGGACAGAGGGAGGAAGAAGAGGCAAGTCGCATGGAGGGGGCTCAGGGTGGCATCAGCTGTGTGGCCCCTTTGTGGGCTGTGGTTGCCAGGATCTGGGAGTGGCCATCCCAAAAGAAGACCCTTCCCCAAGAGCTGCCAAGAGCTCCCCAAGACCCTTCCCCAGGGTGCCGTGGGCTCCGTCCCAGAGGAAGGAGCGAGCAAAAGCACCTCTGAGGAGTTTGTGAGGTCGCCATGAAGGGAGAGGGGACTTGAAGGCATGCATTTGAAAGATGTGGGAGACCAAAGATACGACAGGAAACCGTGAGGCCAAGCCGCAGCGAGAAACGCAAGAGATTAGAAACAAGAAAAGGAGGAAAGACTGCTTTGCTCACAATCGGGTTTCTGATTCTCTACCTGCTGTGCTATCAGACCTGCAAGGAGGGAGAAAGCCCTGCTTCCTTTGGCAGGGAGTTCCATAGATCTCTACCTGACATGGATGCAACCAGAAGGGCAGGAGCTTGGTAGGACCACAGGAAGAAAGAGATCTAGAAACATGGAAGTTCTGACATTTTGGCTTTTTGGCTCAGAGACCCTTCTTTGTGCATCCTCTGTGTGGCCATGTTTCCCTTGATTGGTTTAAAATAATAACATTGACGACAACAACACTTTATTTATATTCTGCCCTTCTCCCTGAGGGGACTCAGAGTGGATTACAGCATATACACAGACACAGGCAAGCATTCAGTGCCTTGTTACCATGAAAGACAATGAAACACAAATACACCGACAAAGGCAAAGGGTTCTCCCTTCATTTCTGGCTTCTGGAGGCAGAGCTCAACTCTGGTTCTGGCGGAGGTGCTCTTCTCCATTTCCAAGCCGAGGAGCCTGCATTGTCTGTAGACACCTCCTGGTCGTGTGGCTAGCATGACTGCCTGGAGTGTCTGTTGCCTTTCTCGTTGAGGCAGTACCTATTCAGCTACTCACATTTGCATGTTTTCGAAATGCTAGGTTGGCAGGAGCTAGGGGTAACAGCGGGAGTTTACCCCGTCAGCAGTTCTGCAGCATAAGGTTTTAACCTGTTGCGCCACTGCAGCCTCTAAAGCAGGCATGGGCCAACTTCAACCTTCCCCGCAGGTGTTTTAGACTTCAGCTCCCACAATTCCTAACATCCAATAGGAGTTGAAGTTCAAAACACCTGGAGGGTCAAAGCTCCGCTCATAAGCAGCTCTTATAGTAGAGTGTCGTTTGAATCTATTACTCCACGTCTGTCTCTGGAGCAGCAGAAAACGAGCTGGCTTTATCTTCTTTCACTTCTTTAAAGATAATTCTATCCGTCTTATCTTCTCCAAGCTAGACAGGCCCAGCATGGTCAGCCGTCCCTCGCAGGGCTTCCCTTTTCCCTGGCTATCCTCTTTCGTGGTACCTGGGAGGCCAATGCTTCCTGCACCTGCGAGCCATGTTTTGAGGCATTGATTTAGAAGAGAGTACAAGGGCCATCTGGTCCAACCCAAGCCCTCCTGACAGACAGATATCCATCCCCTGTTTAATGACATCCAGAGAAGGAGATGCTGCCAGACTCTCAGGAAAAGGCTGGTTCCCCTGTTGAACAGCCCAAAGCGCCTGGAAGTTCTTCCTCATGTTTTCCTGCATTGTGAAACCATGGCTCCGCTGCGTTCGTCTGTGGAGCATCGTAGGACAAGCTTGCCCTCTCCTCAGTGTTGAAACATGGTCCCTTCCTGTGTCCCTTCTCAACCTTCCGTTCTCCATGCTAAACCTTCCCAGCTCCCTAAGCTTATTATGAATAACTTTCCAATAACTTTAAAGCATGGGTGCTCACACTTTTTCAGCATGCGAGCTACTTATAAAACAACGTAGTCAAAATGATCTCCCTACCCACTACTCAGAGAGCCATAACAGCAAAATATTTGGAAATTTATTTCAGTGAGAGCCATATAATATATTTTAAGACTGAATTCAACTAAATGTGAGTATAATAAGCCCCTGAATTTATTCATAATAATGATGATGATAATATTCATTCAGCCTCTGCTACTACTAATAATAATAATAGTAACAACAATAGGTTCCTAGAGTAGAAGGTGACCTCCAAGGGCTATCCAGTCCAACCTCCTTCTGCCATAAGGGAAAAACACAATCAAAGCATTCCTCACAGATGGCCATTCCGCCTCTGATAATAATAATAGTAATAATAACAATGGGTTCTTAGAATAGGAGGAGACCTCCAAGGGCCATCCAGTCCAACCTTCTTCTGCACCTGGGCAGCGTCGGGAGCCTGTGGGGCAGGACTGAGCCTTCCTTCTCCCCTGCCTGGGATCTACCAGGACGCCCTACGCGATCTACCAGTAGATTGCGATCTACCTAATGAGTACCCCTGGTTTAAAGCATAGGCTCTTTTTATTGCAATTTTCCAGTAAGAGAAAGGATATCCGAACTTTTACAGTTTTACACAAAGAACGACACTGGACATATAGAATATACAGATTCTATGTGACTACATTGAATCCACAAACAAAGGGGAATTACATTTTATTCAGCATTCACACTACACATATTCACTCATCCTCATGCATCCATTACCGTTCTTCCGTCATCTCATGGAGAATACTTCTTAGGCAGATAATAATAATATTTTATTTATATTCCGCCCTTCTCACCCGAAAGGGGACTCAGAGCGGATCACAAGTACACATACAAGGCAAACATTTAATGCCGTTTGTATAGACGTACACAGACAGAACAGAAGGAGGTTTTTGTGTCGTGCCACAGAGGGTGCTGTCGCTCCATCCTCTATGACAAAGAGCCGTCAGGACATCCTCATTCCAGCATTTTCTTATCTTCTTTTTCTTTAGGGCATTGGAAAACACCTCCCCTGCTTTTTAGCGGTACCTAATTTTGCTAATTAGAGCTAAAACCGTTTTCAAACTGCTTAGGTAAACAGTGGGCAGGGCTGACGATTGGCTGCCCACAGCCCCGGATTAACACCTTTTTGCGCCCTAGGCCACGCTTTGGAATTACGCCCCCTTTAAGCCGACCTCTACCGCACCCCCCCCCCCCACACCCTTTCATCCACTCGTCCCCCTTAGGGCCTCGCATCCAGCTCTCCCGGTGTGGCCCTACTAGGTCCGCCACAGGAGTTTCCCTCTCGGCAGGCACTATGGATGCAGGCATGGGGGAAGGAGCCTCCTCCCCGATGCCGGGCTCCTACCCAGTATCGGGGATTGCGCATGCATTGTAGTCAGCAGCTGTACCGATGCCGCGCTTTTCCCCGATACCGGGGCTTGTCGCGTTGGGCTTCTCTCCTGTACTGGGGTTTGCGCATGTGCCGTAGCCGGCAGTTGTGCTTCTCTCTCCAGTAAGGAGGAGTCTCCTCCTTGCGTTGGAGGAGGAATACCAGCTTTCATGGTGTTAGGGCATGCGCAGACTGTGCAATGGAGTTTCCTGTACTTGCACTGAAGGAGCTAGCAAGTGGATGCTTTTGGCATCGAGGGAGTTAATTGTTCCTCCTGTCGACGTCGACGGCGGTGTCGAGAGCCCCTGCACATACACCGTTTGCGCAGCAATAGCAAAGGAGGACCTCCGGTATCCTTCCTCATCTCCATGCGCGTTGCGTTTTTATTTGTTTCAACATTTTTATTAATTTTTTTTGGTCCGTGATCTGCGCCCCCCCCCCCCGGCTTGCACCCCTAGGCCATGGCCTAGGTTGGCCGTATGGGTAATCCTGGCCTGGCTGCCCACAACAACCTGGGGTTCGAACTTGCAACCTTTCGGTTGATAATCTTTTAGCTGCTGATGATTTAACAGCTGTGCTAAACCTCTGGTCCTGCTTTCCCTGCAGCCTGCCAATGCACAGTTCAAAAACTTCCAAAATGCATCCTCTTTCCCTAAGAACTATGCCAAGGATCAGATCTGTGTTTTCCCTACATCAGAAACCGACTCCCAGCAAACATATCTTGACTCCAAAATCACACTCCTTTCTCTTCACTTGAGAAAAGGAGCAAGAGACCAGGCTGCTTCCCATTGCATACCTGCCACTCCCAAGATACACCACATCATTCCTTCCCAAGGAGCAGAGCAGAGCAGAGCAGAGGGTGGGCCAGACTCCTCCGGTCTGCCACAATTTTGGATTGTAATAAGGTCTCTTATATAGCAATATTTCTTGCTATATAATATATGGATGATAGATCTTTCTCCAGCCTGAAACATCCTGGCTTCATCTCGGTTCCTGGTTGACTCTCCTTAATTGGTGTTGGTAATTGTGTTGACTTTCTTTTTAACTTAAGAAACCTTGTAAACATTTCCTTAACTCAAAGAGCCATTGTTTCGAATAATGTAAAGATGTCGTTTTTCACCAAAAGTTCAACAATTAATCATACTCACAATTCTCATCAGTAACTTTTAATTATAGTCAATGAATTCTTAACATCTTTATTGTAGTTTTGCAGACCTCATTCCTTAGGATGGTATCTCTAGACTCTATAGCAGTGTTTCTCAACCTGCGGGTCGGGACCCCTGGGGGAGTCGTGAGGGGGTGTCATAGGGGTCGCCAAAGATCACCAGAAAACACAGTATTTTCTGTTGGTCATGGGGGTTCTGTGAGAAATTTGGTCCAATTTTATTATTGGTGGAGTTCAGAATGCTCTTTGATTGTAGATGAACTATAAATCCCAGCAACGACAACTCCCAAATATCAAGTCTCTTTTCCCAAACTCCACCAGTGTTCATATTTGGGCATATTGAATATTCTTGCCAAGTTTGGCTCTTCAGACAGGCTTTTGCCGTCTAGATCAGTGCTGCACTACTTACCATCTCGCTGCGCCGCTGCCAATATGCTTCTATTGCTGCCATAGCTCTGCTGTTACATGTTTAAATTGGGGGGTTTTAAATCTGTTTTATTGTATTTTATATGTTTTATGTGTTTTTAACCTGTGAACCGCTCTGGGCGTAGAGAGAGCGGTATATCAAATTGAACGAATAAATAAATAATAAATAAAATAAATCCATCATTGTTTGAGTCCACAGTGCTCTCTGGATCTAGGTGAACTACAACTCCAAAACTCAAGTTCAATGCCCACCAAACTTTTCCAGTATTTTCTGTTGGCCATGGGAGTTCTGTGTGCCAAGTTTGGGTCAATTCCATCATTGGTGGCGTTCATAATGCTCTTTGATTGTAGGTGAACTATAAATCCCAGCAACTACAACTCCCAAAGGACAAAATCAATCCCCCCCCCCCCAGACACACACACCCCAACCCCACCAGTATTCAAATTTGGGTATATCGGGTATTTGTGGCAAATTTAGTCCAGTGAGTGAAAATACGTCTGGCATATCAGATATTTACATTACGATTCATATCAGTGGCAAAATTACAGTTATGAAGTAGCAACAAAATAATTTTAAGGTTGGGGGTCACCACAACAGGAGGAACTGTATTAAGGGGTCACCACATAAGGAAGGTTGAGAACCACTGCTCTATAGGTCCCAATCATGATGTCCCTTGATCTTGTGGCATCAGATTTGTGGCAAATAAGGAAAAGATGGGTCTTTTGGCTCATGTCAGAGGGTCTCATGAATGCTTTCTCTGGGGGGAAGTGATGCTCACTTGACCTTTGTGGGCCAGGCAAGGACTCTTGTCCCTCTTGACCTTGCTTCACTGTCCTTTTGAAATGTCAGCTGCTCTCTGCTGCCTCACCATCTTTCTACACTGCACAGCCATGTTGTTTTCTCATCTTTGCTTCAGTGTCTTAATTTGGCAAGCTGCCCCGGAGATCGCAATTGATCGGGCAGGTGACATAGTGTAAATGCCTTGAACTGATATTCTAAAGCATTTTAAATGCCAGTTCAGCACAAAGGAGAAAAGGATGGAGCGGGGATGCAATCAAAGGAGGCCAAATGAATGCAGAAAAGAAGGAGTGCCACTCCATGCCTGCAAATATGGGGAAGTTACCTGCTGGCTTCCATGAATACACTCCTTCAGTTACTCCAGGGTCAGTCAGTCTCCCTTCCTGCAAGTGGAGGGAAGCTTTAATTGGTTTTTTTTAATTGAATAATTTAAATTGTTTTCTTAAAATACATTAGTTCTCTCAGGTTACATACATACATCAGTACCTTCCATGCTTTTATATTTCACACTTAATTCGTTACATCAACTATATATGTGTATATATATATATATATATATATATTCTATATCTTATCTTATTCAATGTGCCCCTTCTCAATCCTTCCAAAATACCATTTCTTCTTGTGGAGGTAACGTGCCATCCGCTTCTTTTAAACCATTCTTGCTAAGTTGACCCCAGACCTCATCAAAGTCATTTATCTTCCGTACCCCCTTTTCTAACTTTTAACCTACATGTCTATTTATCATTTATTGCTAACTAGCTTGGGGACCCGGCGGTGCCCGGGTTATTTGAAAAGGGTAGGTAATGTGAATTCAGGCCTTACGCAGTATCCCATGAGCTGAGGGCTAGTCAGGAAAATCAAGTTAAGGATGCCTTACTGTTATTTCAGTCCTTACACAGTATCTCAGTAACTGTGGCCTAGTCATGATAATCTAGTAGAGCAGGGGTGCCCAACTGGCGGCCCGGGGGCTGTACACGGCCCCCCAGCCTGTTGGACACGGCCCCCGCTATGCCCCTGGCCGCCATTTTTAATTTTTTTTAAAAAAAAGCCGGGAGGCGGGGCAGGGAGGAGGAAGTGAGCCAGCTCCTCCTCCTGCACCGCCCCCCTCCGTCCCTCTCTCCGCACCGCCGATGCAAACTGGATCGCATCGGCGCCGGTGAGAGGGACAAGGGTGGTACAAGGAGGAGGAAGAGAGCTAGCTCTCCTCCCTGCACCGCCCCTTCTCCTCTCTCGGCGGCGCCGATGCTATGCAGTTTGCATCGGCACCGAGAGAGGCAGAAGGGGCGTGTAGGGAGGATGAGCCAGCTCTCTTCCTCCTCCTGTATCGCCCCCTCCTCCCTCTCTCGGTGGCGCCGCTGCAAATTGCATTGCATCGGCGGCGCCGAGAGAGCGACAAGGCGGCGATACAGGGAGGAGGAAGAGAGCTGGCTCCTCCTTCGCCCTTCCTCCTTCCCCTCCCCCGCACCGCGGCTCGCGATCGGAGCCACAGCGCGTCCGCGGGGGAGGAGGAGGGGCGAAGGAGGAGGAAGTCAGCTGGCTGCCTTCTTCCTCCTTCGCCCCTCCTCCTTCCCCTCCCCGCGCTGGCGCTCGGGATCCGGGCAAGGGCGCAGGCGGGGGGGGAGAGGAGGCATGAAGGAGAAGGCGATCCGCTGATTGCCTCCTCCTTTGTCCCTCTTTCCCCTGCGCGCGCCGGCGCCCGGCATCCGGGCAAGGGCGCGGGCAGGGGGAAAGAGAGGAGGAGGAGAGTTCTCCCTCCTCCTCCTCTTCCACCCTCCTCTTGTTCCTTGCCCGGGAAAGAGGAGGAGGGCGAAGTCACCCTCCTCCTGTTCCGCTGCTGCCGCGGCGCCCGGGAAAGAGGAGGAGGAGGAGAATTCTCCCTCCTCCTCCTTTTAGGAGGGGCTGGGGGCGGAAGGGCGGGAGGGGCTGGGGCGCCGGGCCTGGGCCCGGGAAAGAGGAGGAGGAGGGAGGGACAGTTTTAGGAGGGCTGGGGTGGGGCCCCAGGTCATCAGTGACCTCAATTCCGGCCCTTGGCTGGTTAGAAGTTGGACAGCCCTGTAGTAGAGGAAGTGTTACTGTCAATTCAGGCCATACACAGGATCCCTTTATCTGCGGCCTGATCTGGAGTTTCAAGTTAAGGAAGCCTTACGGTTTACTCAGTCCTTCCATAATAGCCCAGTAACTGAGGCCTAGTCCAGAAAATCAAATTTAGGAAGCCTAACTGTTAATTCAGTCAGGCCCTTTCAGTCCGTTTATGTTGTAACTTAGGCCTTGTCAGGAAAATCAAGTGAAATGAAGCATGCCTGGGAAATGTCTATTCAGGTTCCAATCTTTTCGGTCACCTCGAACAACACAGTCATGCTCTCCGTACATCGGGAAACCCTCTCACTCTCGTGATATCCTCTCAAAAAATGAGCATTCCATTTCCAACGGAAAAAAACTGTCATTTGGCTAACTGCCCAAACTAAGATGGCGTCTCGTAAAGGTCTATGTCCCTTTTATCTACCCAGGATCTGTCTGTACACAGTATCATAGTAACTGTGGCCTAGTTAGGAAAATTAATTTGAGGAAGCCTTACTGTTATTTCCATCAAGCCGTTTCAGGCCCTTTATGTAGTATCTGAGGCCCTGTTAATTCAGTCAGGCCCTTTCTTTTCCCGTTCTGTTGCCAATTTCTTTTCTCTCTCTGCTGGCTAGGAATGTTGGAGTATTGGGAGGCTGGCCAATCAGAGGCATTATGTGAAGGGGGTAATGGGAGTTATGTGTGTGGTCTTGACCAGTCGTTGGATGAGGGGTGCAGTGGTTTCAGTATGTGAGTGAAGGTACTGCAACTCCCATCTTCCATGGTCCCTCCTCCTTCAAACTGCAGCAGCATGTAGAGTGGGTCATGGGGGCTCTGTCTGGGGCCTTAGAATGTTGGTGTTATGAGGCTGGCCAATCAAGGTTTTTTGTGCAAATAATCCCACGTTGGCGACCAATCAAAAAGCTGCCACATATTCCTCCCTTCCTCCACACCTCACGCCGCACCTCCTGCCGCAAACAGTGACTTTTATTATATAGATAGATAGATAGATAGATAGATAGATTTCCATAGTTCTTTATACCATTCTTCAATTTGTATGTTCATCTTCTCTTTCCAGTTCCTTGCTATCAACAACCTTGCTGCAGTTAACATATTATTTATTGCATCCTTTTCCATTTCCCCCAATTTCTTAGCATTATATAATGACAACAATGCAATACTTGCACTTTTTTCCATCTTCATATTCATTATAGCTTCTATTTCTTTAAATACCTTCCCCCAAAATTCGTTTACAGTACATATTTACATTCACCCCACATAGGCCTATGTATATATTGCTCTAACTGTAAGCGATGGAACCATGAGAGTTTAATATCTCTAAAGTCTCTCAGTATATTTTCTTTCTTCATGTCTGCTTTTATCCAATGTCCAATTTTATCTATATTCTTTTCTCTTAATTCCTTATCCCAGTGTTTCCCAACCTTTTTTGAGCCGCGGCACACTTTTTACATTTGCAAAATCCTGGGGCACACCACCAACCAAAATGACACAAAATGACACTCTAACACAGTCATACATACTGTATAGTTAATATGTTTTAAAATGTATTTATACACTCAGTGTGAATCCTGGGCCTGTTTCGATGAACACAACATAGATATCCTGGCAGGAATGGCAGAAAGACACAAACTTCCCACACAGAACTCCCATAACCAAGAGAAAATACTATAATAGTTTGGTGGGCATTGACCTTGAGTTTTGGAGTTGTAGTTCACCTATATCCAGAGAGCACTGTGGACTCAAACAATGTTGAATCAGGACCAAACTTGGCATGAATACTCAATATGCCCAAATATGAACGCAGATGGAGTTCAGGGGAAATAGACCTTGACATTTGGGAGTTGTAGTTGCTGGGATTTATAGTTCCCCTACAATCAAAGAGCATTCTGAACCCCACCAATGATAGAACTGGGCCAAACCTCCCACACAGAACCCCCAGGAGGCAAGAGGAGGTCTCTACTTGGGGAAAGGGAGGTGGGCCGTCCCAATGCATGGAGAGGGAGAGACCAACGGGTGGGGAGGGGTTTTTTGTTGTAATTTTGTGCCTTTATCGAGGTAGGTTTCTTAGGGTTTTTATACTTGAACACACTAGACTCTCCCCCCCCCCCCTGGAGGTTCCAATTTTCCACGGCACACCTGATGAATGCTCACGGCACACTAGTGTGCCCCGGCACACTGGTTGAGAAACACTGCCTTATCCAACATATTTTTAGATTTTTGGGGGGAAATTCCTATTATTATTGGTGTTAATTTTGAATTTTCTGACATTAATACTTTCTTATATCTATTCCAGATTTCTAGTACATTTCTTAACATTGGGTTTTTTACTTCTTTAATTTCTTTCCTTTTTAAATCCTGAAAAAATATATTCCAAATTTTTTCTTCTGCTTCTTCCGAACCTTCTCCCAACCATTCCAAATCCTCCTTATTTGTCATCCCTTCTATAACTAGTCTCATCCTGTTTGCTTCATAGTATTTTTTTTAATGTTGGGAAGTGCTAGACCTCCTAACTTCTGTGATTTCTACCAAAATTGTTTACTTAACCTATTTCTCTTATTGTCATTACAATATTTATTGATTATTTGTTGCCACTTGCTTAATTCCTCTTCTGAAGTATGTAGTGGTACCATTCTAAATATAACGTTTATCTTTGGAAGGATTTTCATCTTGACTAATGCAATTCTTCTGAACCATGATAGTTTTATATTTTCATATTCCAGTAATTTCTTTTGAGTTGCTTTCCTTAATGTTGTAATATTTATTACGGTATTTATTTATTTAAAACTTTTATACCCCGGCCTTCTCACCTCTGAAGAGGGACTCAGACCGGCAAACAGCAAGTATTCAATGCTAACGTTAAAAATCTAAAAACATCATAAATTTACAATAAAATTATCAAATACAATACAATAATACATTTTTAAAGCCTTTTGCCAAAGTAAAATCAAGTCCAACTTAATCCATATATTCGGTCCGTTAGCGACTTCGCAATCTCCTCCTTCATTCTGCGAAGGCCTCATTGCACAGCCACCTTTTTACCCGCTTCTAAAAGTCAGGAGGGAGGGGCAGATCTAATTTCATTTGGGAGGGAATTCCACGGCCGGGGGGCCACCACAGAAAAGGCCCTGTCCCTCGTCCCCACCAGACGCGCCTGCGAAGGTGGTGGGACTGAGAGCAGGGCCTCTCCAGACGATCTTAGCACTCTTTACAGTTCATAGGGGATAATACGTTCAGACAGGTAAACTGGGCTGGAACCGTACAGGGTTTTGTAGGTCAACACCAGCACTTTGAATTGTGCTCGGAAGCTAACTGGCAGCCAGTGGAGCTGGCGCAACAGGGGAGTTGTGCACTCCCTGTACCCCGCTCCCGTTACCTCTTTCATTTCATGTAATTCCTTAGTTATAGTTACTCCTAAATATGTTATTTTATTCTTAATTTTTAACCCCATGCTAGCTTTAATTGTGACTGCTTTTAATCCCCCCCCCCCTTTAATTCAATGCAGGTGAAAGTTGCCACCTGCCCAGCTCCATAGGACTTGGTTAGTCAGGTGTATGAAGGTGCCCCTCTTCTGCAGGAAGATTAATTAAGGGCCCTTTCAGAGCCTGTTTATTTTGGATAATGGCCTTCATCTTCGGCGTTGAGTATTTATGTCACAGCGGATAGGCAACAGAAATATAGAAGTTTAATTCCCCATCGCCCAAAAACTCCAGAATAATGGCCCTTTGTATTGAATTGTATTTAACAATAACTGGCAAAACATCGAAAAACAACAGCCATCACAGCTACCTTTCTAAACATCCTTTCCTCACAGATATTCAGACAAATCCCAACTGTCACTTTGTAACTGCCTGTCATTTATTTTGGACTCATAATTGCTATTCAAAATGCCTTCATACCAGGAATCTTTGCAGGCTTTTGGAAGCGCGATCCCTTTGGAGATCAATTGGCATGCACACTATTTTGAATAATCATATTCCTTGGAAAGGCATGACCTTGTGAGAGATCCTAACCTTTTGGAAAGTATGATTTTCCTGAAAAGAGTTCAAAACTCTCTTGACACAACCTTCTCCATAGTGGTAAATATCCACTAGTATTCGTGCAAGACCATTAGACGTCTCAGCTGTTAGAGTGAAATCCCTGGATATCTCTTTGAACGGTTAGGAACAAAGATATGCCAATGCACAAAAAACAGCAAAGTTTCAGAAGTGTTATTTTCAGTTGCCTAAAACCATCTCCTCTTACTTAAAACATATTGCTTTAAATCATGCTCTCAAGACACAAAAATAACTAGTCATTGTCAAAATAACATTGTTGGTTTACTCAAGCCAAAGCTAGCATAGTCCTGAGAAGAGTGAGTAAGCCGAAGTCTGTTAGAGTCAGTGGGCCAAAGCTAGTATCGTCCTGAGGAGAGTGAGTAGGCCGAAGCCAGTTAGAGTCAGTGGGCCTAAAATAGTATCGTCCTGAGGAGAGTGAGTAGGCCGAAGTCTGTTAGAGTTAGTGGGCCAAAGCTAGTATTGTCCTAAGGAGAGTGAGTAGGCCGAAGCCTGTTAGATTTAGTGGTCCAAAGCTATTGTCGTCCTGAGGAGAGTGAGTAGGCCGAAGCTTGTTAGAGTTAGTGGACCAAAGCTATTGTCATCCTGAGGAGAATGAGTAGGCCGAAGCTTGTTAGAGTTAGTGAGCCAAAGCTATTGTCATCTTGAGGAGAGTGAGTAGGCCAAAACCTGTTAGATTTAGTGGGCCAAAGCTATTGTCGTCCTGAGGAGAGTAAGTAGGCCGAAGCTTGTTAGAGTTAGTGGGCCAAAGCTATTGTCGTCCTGAGGAGAGTAAGTAGGCCGAAGCTTGTTAGAGTTAGTGGGCCAAAGCTATTGTCATCCCAAGGAGAGTGAGTAGGCCAAAACTTGTTAGAGTTAGTGGGCCAAAGCTATTGTCATCCCAAGGAGAGTGAGTAGGCCAAAACTTGTTAGAGTTAGTGGGCTGAAGCTATTGTCATCCTGAGGAGAGTGAGTAGGCTGAAGCTTGTTAGAGTTAGTGGGCCAAAGTTATTGTCATCCCGAGGAGAGTGAGCAAGCCGAAGCTTGTTTGAGTGAGTGGGCCAAAGCTATTGTCATCCTGAGGAGAATGAGTAGAGTTAAATTGTCAAGCTTGCTAGATTTAGTGGTCCAAAGCTATTGTCATCCTGAGGAGAGTGAGTAGGCCGAAGCTTGTTAGAGTTAGTGGACCAAAGCTATTGTCATCCTGAGGAGAATGAGTAGGCCGAAGCTTGTTAGAGTTAGTGGGCCAAAGCTATTGTCATCCTGAGGAGAATGAGTAGGCCGAAGCTTGCTAGAGTTAGTGGGCCAAAGCTATTGTCATCCTGAGGAGAATGAGTAGGCCGAGAAAACTTGTTAGAGTTAGTGGGCCAAAGCTATTGTCATCCTGAGGAGAATGAGTAGGCCGAAGCTTGCTAGAGTTAGTGGGCCAAAGCTATTGTCATCCTGAGGAGAGTGAGTAGGCCGAAGCCTGTTAGAGTTAGTGTGCCAAAGCTAGTGTCGTCCTGAGGAGAGTGAGTAGGCTGAAGCCTGTTAGAGTCAGCGGGCCAAAGCTAGTGTCGTCCTGAGAAGAGTGAGTAGGCCAAAACCTGCTAGAGTTACTGGACCAAAGCTATTGTCGTCCTGAGGAGGTGAGTAGGCCAAAGCCTGTTAGAATTAGTGGGCCAATGCTAGTGTTGTCCTGATGAGAGTGAGTAGGCCGAAGCCTGTTAGAGTTAGTTTGCCTCAGTGAGGGAACTCTTCAGTCTGAGGAGGTTTTCTGTGTAAGGTATATTTCTGTATGGGATAAGCCCAGGGGCGGTCTGAGGTAATTTTAAAAGGTAGGCGAACATTATTTTGGTGCCCCCCCCAAAACATTAATTTGCCCCATGTAAAACAAATATACAATTATAATATCACAATACCATTATTAGTATTATATTGTATCAATGTATATACAATATATTATACCATACTCATACTATATTATATCAGAATTATATTATACTACATTACAATATAATTATATTATAATATATTGACATTATAATACAATATAACATTCCATTATATTATTATAAAATAATAAATAAAAATATTTATTTAAATAAAATTATCCTCTACTAAATATTTTCATTACTCCTATAAAACTCAAATAACCCAAAATAAAGTAAAATAAAATATTATATATTACTATTTTGTACAATACCTCTATACTGCAATATTGTTTGTAATATTACATGTAATATAAAATATATCATTATTCTATTGTTATATTGTATTTGTATTATATTGTATGACAATATTAAGCAGAACTGTATAATAATCAACAAGAAATGCAATGTAAATGCATCAAAATCAGAATCTATTACCTACCACCCGTCTCATAATTCCTAGAGTCTCCCATAAGTCCAAAATTAGGATCCCAATGTAAATGTAAATAGAAAAACAGCCAAAATGTTCAAATGAGGTCGAATACAGGCAGCGTGGCCTGGGCAAACTTGGGCCTCCCCCTCCCTCTAGGTGTTTTGGACTCCAACTCCCACAACTCCTCATAGCCTCAGGCCCCTCAGGTCTAGACAGAAATAGAGCCGAAGAAAGGCAGGAGGGAGAGAAGAGGTCACAGAGGAGGAGGAGGAGGAAAGCCCTTCATTCATTCCTTCACTTACACTTCCTTCACTGATTCTTTTCTCCTTTCCGCAAAACGCGGGGCGGAGACAAAGGGAGAGGGAAGCACTCCCTGCCTGCCCGATAGGGAGTGCTTTGCTTACAGTCTTCTGCTTGGGAGCTACTGGGCATGCGCGGAGTTTTTCGGGCGGATGTGCAGTTGCTCCTGTGCTCAATTTCAGCTCTGAGCAACTGCGCCTGCGCCGAAAAACTCCGCGCATGCCCAGAAGCGCGCCGAACACACAAGGCCGGGGCCCAAAAGCAGGCAGCCGCGGCGCTGCCTGAGGAACATCGGCAGGGCCAGGATGGCGCCCTTCCCAGATGGCGCCCTAGGTGGCCGCCTACTTGGCCTACCTTGTAGGACCGCCTAAGCCGTGTGTGAGGGAGCTCCAGTGTATAAAGACTGCTGTGTGTATAAAGCTACTATGTAGTTGTTTATTTGTGTTTTGGTAACCTTGTTGTTGTAAATAATGCCACCATATGATTATTATATGGAAGAGAGAACCTTGGTCTGTGTGTTTTCATTCTTTGTATCACTTTGGGCTCCTGGTGCTGGGTCACGCTGCTGCTGGTAAGTTACTCTGCTGTGCATTTGTGAGGAGGGTCTTGTGTTAATAAGCCCACTCACCCAACAGAATCTTCTGCACACTTATAATAATAACTAGCTGTAGCCGTGCACCCGTTGCTGTGCCACGTCTCTCCCCCCCCCCCCTCTCTCTCTAATTCTCTCTCTCTCTCTGTCTCTCTCTCTGTCTCTCTCTCTCTCTGTCTTCTGTTTTGTCGGTCTCTATATCTATCTCTCTTTCTGTCTCTCTTCTTCCTCCCTCCCTCCCTCCCGGGCACTTCCGGCCGTTCCGGATCGGAGCGGCGACGGGGCGGCGGAAGGAGGAAGCGGAGGAGGAGGAAGGGAGCCGGCTCCTCCCTGCCTGGGCCCTCCCTCCCGGCGCCCCTGCTGTTTCGGATCGGAGCGGTGACGGGGCGGCGGAAGGAGGAAGTGGAGGAGGAGGAAGGGAGCCGGCTCCTCCTCCCTGCCCAGGCCCCTCCATCCGTCCCCCGGCGCCCCCGCCTCTGTTCCGATTTGGGCGGCGGAAGGAGGAGGCAAAGGAGGAGGGCCTAAGGAGGAGGAAGGGAGTCGGCTCCGCCTCCCTGCCCGGCCCCCTCCCTCCCTCTGTCCCTGGCGCCCCCGGCGCTGTTCCTGAGGAGGAGGCGAGGGTGAGTGTTGGCAGCCATGCGCGAAGAGGCAGGGATGGCAGGTTTGGTTGCCCATTTTGGGGGCTTGTGTTTGGGGGTGTTGTGAGGTACCTAGGGCTGGTTTTTTTGGCCCTATAGGTACCTCGTGGTATGGTTGATTATGTTGCCGAGTTTCGTGCTTCTGCGATGTATAGTTTCGTTGTCTATGAGCGTCATTGCACGACCGTTCTATCTATCTATCTATCTATCTATCTATATATATATATATATATATATATATAAAATAACACTTTGTTTATATTCCGCCCTGTCTCCATGAAGGGATTCAGAACATATTACAGTATATATACATACACAGGCAAACATTTGATGCCTTGATACAATGAGACAGAAATTCACAGAAACAGGCAAAGGTTTCCCCTTTCATCTCCAGCTTCTGGAGGTGGTGCTCAACTCCAGCTCTGCGGGAGGTGCCCATCTCCATTCCAAGCTGAGGAGCCTGCATTGTCAGTAGACACTTCCTGGCCGTGTAGCCATCATGACTGCTTGGACCGTCGGTTTGCTTTCCTGCCGAGGTGGTACCTATTGATCTACTCACCATGTTTTCGAACCCTGCTTCCTGGATTTGAACTGCCAACCTTCAGGTCAACAAGTACAGCAGCTCAAAGGTTTTACCCAATTGCACCACCGCGGCCCTAATATTAATAATAATAATAATAATAATGCTGTGGCATAAACCAGTACAGGTGGTCCCAGTGGTCATTGGCACACTGGGTACCGTGCCAAAAGATCTCAACTGGCATTTGGAAACAATAAACATTGACAAAAACACGATCTGTCAACTGCAAAAGGCCGCCTGACCTGGATCTGCGCGTATCATTCGGAAATACATCACATAGTCCTAGACCAGGGGTGCTCACACTTTTTCAGCATGGGAGCTACTGATTAAAAAACCAAGTCCCAAAGATCACCTGCCCAGAAATGTAAAACGTATAACTATTTTCTTATTTATTTATTTATATTTATTATTCATTTTTATGTACCGCTCCTTCCAGCAGGCTCGGGGCAGGTTACATAAAATGAAGTTATAAAACATCAACATTTCAATTTAATAACAACAAATTAAAACAGAGCATTAAAATACATCCAACCACCCCATTTCTCCCACACTGCCATATTACCACACATATTATCAGCCAGAAAGTAAGAAGAGAGGCTGTTGAACTGCAAGGCCATTTAATACTCAGCAAGGTAAACAAAGGGGCATGCAAAAATACATCCAACCACCCCATTTCTCCCACATTTCCATATTCCCCAACATATATTTCTCAAGGAACAAAGCAAGCAGAGAGGCTTTGGTTAAAAGGTCATTTTTAAACATTAAAATAAAACAAAGAGACATGCCACAGAACAATCAAGCACCCACCCCAAAGTAAAAAGACCGACCTTTGAGATGCGGAAAGGAAATGACCCCAAAGCGTCCCTTCTTCTCCTCCTCCGTCGTTGCCCTATTTCCACGCGCCAGCATGCGTGCCGCCTCCAAGAGCTCACACGAAGTCTGAGAGGCTTCTGCGAATGTGTAGCGGGGACCAGCCATGCATCGCGTCATCCAGGCCTGCCCCTTTGGTCTCCTATGACTCTGAGTGGCTGGAGAAGGATGGGGGAGGAGGAACCAAAGAGGGGGCATTCTGCCTCTTGGACTCTGGAGCTTTTGGAGGTGGCGCGCGAGCGGGGAGGAGCAATGACGGAGGACTTCTTTGCAGCGTGCAGGGGCGCGTGAAGAGGACCAACAGCAAAAAACCTGGTCAGGGGCCTGAGGACCCTTCCTCAGCAGGTGTTTGGGGGTCTCGGGCAGGCATCCTCTGCTCTGCCCATGAGTGTGCCGCTTGAATGTTCTTGAGTGTACATCATAGCTTGTGCTGCACAGACCCCGTCTGATCAGACGAGGTGGGTGCTGGAGCTCAGTCTGTGCTTCCCTTGTTTTTCAGGTAAAGAAGAAAAGGAAGAGAACCACTACAACTCCCTGAAAATGGAGGTAAGTACCCTCCCTCCAATAGGCCCCTTTCGCTCGTGGTCTCCCATACCCTCTCCCTACTTTCCTCTACCCTCTTCAATGCTAGGGGTGGTCTATATAGCCCTCCCCTGCCAGTTCTCCCCCAAATTAATTTTGGCAATGGGGAGTGTTTTGCCCTCAAACTATGCAAGAAACCCCCCCAAAAAGGTGAAAACTTGTGAAATGTCTCATAGGCTCATTCCTTTCCCCCCATACAAATCCATGTTTGGTGTGTTTTTTTGGCATATGGTTGGCATGCTTTGGCACCATGTAGGATGCTATTTGGTTAGAGACGAGGCATTTTTGCATCTTGCCTGCCAGGCGCATCTCGCAAGGTGTGTCTGGGAATTGTCCCCTGGGTTGCCCACCCCTCTCATGGGATATACCAGAGCTGGGGTTGCCATAAGTCCTTTGGAGGATCTTTGCCACTAAGAGGTGTCCCCAGAAAGGTCATATCACTGCTTGTTCTTGGGCCTCGTGTGCCTCATTCTTTCTCAACAAATTTGGGGTGGGAGTAAGTTTCCATGACGCCACAGCCAACAGAGCTCTTCCGGGCAAAGTGGGGCATTCCTCACCTGCCTTTGGTTGTCTACAGACTGCCTGCCTGCCTGCTTTGGAAGGTGGAGGAGAAGACAAGTAGTCCA